>PVJA010026485.1:0-29581 GCA_004027025.1 Myocastor coypus
ACAAAAAAAAAAAAAAAAAAAAAAAAAAGATGGAGCTAGGAATGACTTTTGGGTGGTCATCTGAGCATGGCCCGTCATAGTCAAATACATTTGGGATACACTCACTTAAATGACCTGGAACACTGCAGGACTTCTCAGTGCTTTGAATATTGTAGTGTGGCTCATTCATTTGAACATATGGTATAAAACCTTTCCAGACTCCTAAGTCCATATTTATTTTTCCAAAGTAGGGATAAATTTTTGGTTGTTCCAAAAGACAGTGATCCAGAATAAGAAAACCAAAGTTCTCTACAGCAGAACTGAAGGGTCAGGGTAGACTGAGGTTTGTGGGAACTAAAGGACAGTGCTTTCGAGTAGAGGCTGAACGCAGCTGAGAGGTTTACAAATGAGAGAGACATATTGATTTTAAACATCTCCGACTGTTTTGACAGCAAAGAGCTAATTTGTTTGCAAGGCTCTTATTTCCACACCACTGTGATTGACTCCAACAGAGGCCTAGATGGGAACGGAGCTATTATTATCTCCTCTTTCCTAACCCCTGCCACTCCCGGTCTTCCTGATGCTCGGAATATTGGAGCTGGGCTGGCTGGCATCGGGGAGTGAAGTGCGGCCCTTGGCTAACGCGGATGCACACGATGCCCCCTGCAGCTTCCTCGCTGACATATTGCTGGGCCCTGGCAAGGACTGGCAGGCTGCACTGATGGAGTTAGTCCCTGGCCATTCATTTGGGCTTTGGGGTCATGAAACCCTCCTTGTCCTTCTGGATACAAGTGATCTGGAGTGTGGATCCAGGCCCGACTTGAGAGCCATGGTTCTGATCCTTATGTTCTGTAGCTTCCGGAGTGGCGCTTCTGTATTGTCCATTGTCCTATTGTCTTCTTCTTCTATTTTTGTCAGAAATTGAGCGGTGATTTTGCTGTCCCCTCGCTACTCTGGTGTGTTGCCCACAGAAAGTACTTGATAAACCCTTGTCACACAGATTAATGGATAAATAGGAAGACGAATGAAGAGCGTGTCGGTGACTAGTTTGGTTTGCCTGATTGTTAACCTCGCATTCAGTTCCTCAGTTATGATCACCACACTTGCCTTCTCACACTTCTCTGCCTCATCGTTTGTTCTTCCAAATTCTAGATGTCAGCCTGGGTGTGCAGCTCACGGGCAGCATCCGCCTGGGCTCAGTGCCTAGCACCACAAAATGTAACTACGTCCTAGATGTCATTTAAAGTGTTGCCAAGTAAAATGACCGTGGATCCCCGGTGGCTGGATTTGCAAGGGAGGTAACGGGTGGCCAATCCAGCCCTCATTGTCTTGGCAAGGACCCCGTGGGTATTGCCCCTTAGATGTGAGGCCTGGGACTGTTGCTCCCCATCAGTCTAGAGCAGAATCTGAGGCAATGAGGGTGATTTCTGTCCTTTTTCATGTAGTGTCCTCCAAGCACTCTTTTGCCTGGGTTTATAATTCTAAGTATACTTATGGTTATTCAAATAATTTTCTTCTGTTATTGCTGTTAGCTTCCTGGAGGCATAGTTTATATCCTTGGAAGGTTGGGAACTTACCTATTTCATATCAAAATGTACCCTTGCTTCTTTTTGCCCTTTGTTCTAACCTTTGTGTGACCCCCTTTTGTTTGTTCATTCACCCCAACTCCTTCTACATCACTGGTTTACTATTTGGAGCTTTCTTTTCTTTCTTCCTTCCTTCCTTTCTTTCTTTCTTTCTTTCTTTTTTGGCAGAACTGGAGATTGAACTCAGGCCTTTGGGCTTGCTAGGAGAGTGCTTATTCTACTGAGCTATCGCCTCAGCCTCTGGAGCTTTCACTTTTGTGAATTGCTGTGCTTTGTTGCTGTACCGCTTCACTTCCACTGTTATTATTATTATTATTATTATTATTATTATTATTATTTTGTCTTTTTGAGACAGGATCTCACTGTACAGTTCAGGCTGGCCTTGAGTTCACTTTGCAGCTCAGGCTGGTCTCGAATTCAAAATGATCTTCCTGTCTCAGCTTCCCAAGTGCTGGGATTATAGACATGTACCACCATGCTCAGTTTCATTGTTATTATTATTAAAAATGAAAAGCCCCTCCCAAGCCTGCTTCTCTTCTATGAAATCTTCAAAGTCCCTTGTTTCATCAAAACCACAGCCTGGGTCCACTTTTAGCTGTTCTGATGGTCTCTGTGCTGATGGGTCAATTCTGTTATGTCATTGTGCCTTATTGTCCCCAAGTCCTCCCGACTTCTAGGGCCACTCTTTCATTATCCAAACAAAATATCTCTCCCATTCCTGCTGTCCCATGCATCTGTGCACCCCACAGCTGCCCTCCGTCCCTGAGAGCAGGCTGCGCCCCAACTCCATATTGAACCTGCTGGAGTCCATGAATTTGTGTGGTTACCTGCCTGTCACTTCTTGCTCCAAGTCCCAGCCAGCTCTCAGGGACCCCAGCCTGCTGTCACCCTGAGTTCCACTCTCAGGTTTCCTTTCTCCAGACCTGAGTCTCTCCCACCCAAGGCACACTCAGAGTCTCACTGCCACCCGTGCCTACACCGTGACCCTGTGCTGTCCTACTGATTCTCCCCCCACGGGCAGCCAAGAGCTTCCCTTTCCTGAGTATGGTGCACTTATCTTACTTTCCTCCACAGAAGTGCAGTCCTCTCCTGAGATGAATTCTATGGCTTTCCGAGAATATGACACGGTTAAATCAGCAGCAAGCATTTTTTTTTTCGATTCTCATTTTTCCTTTCCTGATTTATGACCTTTTGGGTACTTTATGAAACCCAAATGTACCAACATAAATGTGCCTTATAAGCAGGAACAGCTGTACAGATAAAAGAAAGGATGGTCATACATTATAAAGAACTACATTTTATAGCCTTTGCAAAGAGTTAGGACTGAGCACAGCATGTTTGATTTTTCTGACCAGATTCTTGTGTACTGAGAACCGAGGAAAATGAAGCCATATATGGATTTTTGTTTGGCTAAAGGCAGAGGAGCAGCCAACGTCCCCTAGAGAGTAAGCGCAGCAGGAGTGATGTTCTGGCCTGGGGCGCCTCTTTGTCATGGGGTGTCTGAAGGAGAAGCCTCGAGCCAGAGGAGCAATGGCTGAGCTCCCCAGAAAGCAGGGGTCCTCGATCCTCTTGTCATGTCCTGCAGGGACATCCCGTCTTGACTTCTACCTCACCGACCCTCAGAACGAGGGTTCCTCAGCCTCTGTCCTGTCTGCTGTCCCCACCACTGCCCATGAACCTGTACTTGTCTCTGATGTGTGCCCTCCTTTGTTGTGTCTAGGGACAGGGTGCCTTATCAGAGAGACTCCGGAGCTTCAGTATGCAGGACCTGACCACCATCAGGGGAGACGGTGCCCCTGCTCCTGCAGGGCCCCCTCCTCCCGGAGCTGGGCGGGCCAGCAGCAAACATGGCCAACCCAAGATGTCCAGGAGTGCTTCGGAGAGCGCTGGCAGCTCAGGTAGGTGTCGCTTCACTCCCCTCCACCCCACCCGCCCCTGGAGCCTCATTTTCATTGAGAAACACTTAGTCTGGCCTTGGCTCATAGATCTGCCACCACCAGAGATGTCTGCCGACCACGCCAGGCCAGCTGAGGGGCCGAGTGTTGCTCAGCCTGTACCTGGAAGCTGGCCTGGGAACAAGTGCTACACTGGAGGATCCTGCCTCCTCCATGTGACTGTCTGGGGTGGGGGAGAGCACTTGAATAGCATTACCTGGGCTGGTCTTGGAGGCAATAGGCACAGCTGGAGCTGGCTGGTGAGCGCCTTCGTGGTCCTTCTCTCTGGCTCCAGCTCTGGGGGTCTTTCCTGTTTTGACTCTCTCCGGCCGGCCTTCTTCCTGCCTGGCCATTTACTTTCCTGTCTCTCACTATTGTGTCTCCTCCTCTTCCCTGACCACCCATTCACTGCACATACCTCAGCCCCCACAGAGCCAGGGGCATCCCAGCTATGAGGTTCAGTTCTGCGGGCTCCAGGGCCACTGGCCATTGCCCCTCTTCCTCCAGTGTCCAACTCCTCTAATTTTCAACTGTCGGGCATGAGGCTGGTGACGTGGGGACTGATCTTGGAAACTTGCTCAACATGCAAGATCCTGGGCCCGTCCTGAGAGGCCCCAGTGGTCCTGGAATGAGACCGAGACGCATGACATGGTTGCAAGGTAGCTGTGTTTGGGACCTTGTGGCATCGTCTTAGGCTTTAGGCTCACAGCAAGTCAGGCTGCAGACTTGAATCAAGAGCTGGGAACCAGGACTCAACGGTTCCCGGACTTTCTTGGGAGAGGTGACAAGGACTTTGGACCTCAGAAGCTGAGCGCTGCTGCCGCTGATAGAGGGTTGATGGTGGAGGTGTAGAGGATGCTGCTGGACTGCTGCCTGGGGGAAAGGTAGGGCTCGGGCCGTTCCTCTGGACTCTGCAGATGTGTGCCTGCTGTCTGCCCTATCTTTAATCAGCCCCCTGGACCTTGATGCTGTGCTTTGAGGTGCAGCCTGCAGGGGGCACCTCTGCCCTGAGCTCCAGGTTTGTAAGACCCCACCAAACTCTTGGATGGGAGAAAGAACCCACAACTCTCTGAGAATGATGCCTCACACCCAGAACCAAATACCCCCTGGTAACCCTTTCCTTCCCCTCTCAAGAATACACACCCTTCGCTCCTCCTTCAGGTTTGACAAATGTAGATTTTCAATGGGGAGATGTTTTAACCCCAGAAGCCAGGTAGAGCCAGGAAGGTAGAGGCCTGGCTATGGGGGTGAGGCAGGGCTTGTCTCTTTTTTTCTTTTTTGAGAAAGAGTCTCGCTATAAGCCAGGATGGCCTCAAACTCACTGTGTAGCCCAGGATGGCCTCAAACTCATAATGATCCTTTTGCCTCAGCCTCCCAAGTGCTGGAATTACAGGCATGTACCACCATACCCAGCAGGGCTGGCTTGTCCCTTGAGGGAGCCGCCCCACCCCAGAACTCACCATAGAATCCCTAAAGTCCAGGCAGGAAGGGACCTCAGGGGCCATCAGTCTAAGCTTCTGATTGTACCAGTGAAGAGACTAAGGCCTAGGCAAGCGGACTATCACCAGGGTCACATGCTGGTAGGCTGCAGCAGAATGTGGCCTCCCAGTTTCAGGAACTGCCCCGTGAACAAGTGTCACCTCTACTCTTGTTCAGCTTGTTGTCTCCTGCGCCTCAAATGAAAACTGTCACTTGGAAGAAAGAAGGGCTGTATTCTGTGCTGCCCAGAGGGCAGAGCAAGAGCCAAGGGACAAAGCAGCTGCTCTCAGGTCATGTGAGCTGGGCGAGCTTTTCATGCTCTCTGCAGCGCAGATTCCTTATTTGTACATAGGATGCCACCAGCCTTAGGGTCAGCTGGAATAAGCTAAGTGAAAGCATTTAGTGTGGTGCTTGGCACCAACACAAGGTAGCTGCTGTTACTGGTCTTGTTGTTATCACACCCAAGAAAGCACTCTGTGATACCGAAAGTGTCCGGGAGGAAAATGGGCTGTGTTGTGCGGTAGTGAGATCCTAGGCATTTGAAGGGCCTGAGCCAAAGCTGAGCAGTCAGGCTGTAGGTAAGGACCCTGCTTTGGCCAGGAAGGGGTTTCACGGCCCTGCCATTGCTTTCCCTCTGTGCGTCTGTCTTGCCACTGTAGAGGAGGCCCTAGAAGGGGAATCAGGCTTTCCCTTCAAACATTATTCAAGGCAGCCTCAGAATAGGGAATGTGAGAGGCCTGGCGGGATCTAGAGGATGCCAGGAATGTTTCCTACGCCCTGACATCTTCCAGGCCCGGCACCAGGTGGAAAAAGAGATTAGGATGATTTGTTTTGGCATTGGCTACCCCACTTCCATTCACAGAGTGGGTGACATCCTTGCCACACCGCCCCCCGCCCCCCAGGCAATAGAGAGGACTCTGATGGGAGCTGAGACACCCAGCCCCGTTGGGGCATGGACAGCTCTCCTTCACCCATGCTGTGGACCTCAGCACCTGTGATTTCTCTGGGGTGGAAGAAGGAGATGGTGACCCTGGCAGGGAGGCCAGGGGTGGTGTGGGACTCTCGCCAACTGTTCTGAGGCCCCAAATAAAAGCCAACTCAGAACAAAAGACGGCTGCAAGGTGACTCAGGCCTCAGGGCAGTAGAGTGCCCTGAGTGAGGGTCGGGGTGCTAAGGAGGAAATCTGTGTCAGAGGAAACCCTGCCATCCAGGGCTGCTGTGCCCCCCGCAAACTACAGTGAGAATGTCAGATGCCAGGTGTGGCCAGGTGGGGGACAATCAAGCAGGGAGCTGCTGAGCTTCTGTCTTGGTGAGGTGACACCGGGCCTGTGCACATGCAGAAAGTGCAACACAGTGAAGCCACATGGGTCTCTTTGGAACTTTCTCAGGACAGTGCCCCAGGTGGTTACACAGAGGAGTCCACCCTGGCACAGGAGACTGACCCAGTCTCCTTCAGCTTTTGCCTTTGGTTCAAGGACCCGATAAGCCCTCCTTAGCCTATGTCTTAGGGTTGTGCCATAGCAAACAAGATCACTGGCAAACCCTGGACAGGTGTTATGAGTTCAAGACAGCAAGGGAGAGGACAGGTAAGAGGAGCTGGCTGCAGCCCTGGAGCTATGTACAGCCATAGGAAGCGACAGATTAAATGGGCAAGATGATGGACCCTGAGGGCATGGCGCCTCCTGAGAATAGAACAAAACAGCAGGATTTTATGTAACGTAAAAACCTGTAGCCATCATACAAAATAACAACATGGAGTTCACAAGAACACATCTAAACAAAAAGGAGCACATTGAGATCTTAATATCGCTGCCTCTTGAGGAGGAAGGGAGCGTGAGTGGCATGCCAGGATAGAAGCCACACGTACATGTATTGGAAAGGATGGGGTGCCTGCGGATGGCCATTTGCTGAGAGCTGAGAAGGAAGATCCACCCCATCTCCTGCCTTTTGAGCTAAGGGAAGAAGCAAGCAAAGAAAGCACCCCTGTGTGGTCACACTGGCCTGTATGGTCCTAGCAGGTGGACCCAGGTTTTCTGCCCACTCTTCATTTGCCCACCTCAGCACGCACGCCTGACACACAGAGGCCCCAGTGTGTGGCCTGAAGAGGGCGCAGTCTGGGCATTAGAGTTGCATTCAGCACCCAGAGTGGGGCTAGGCATCACCCCTGCAGAGACCCTCTCACCTGCCTGGAGGAGCGACCCTCCCCCAAGGCTAAAAACAGTGGCTCTCAACCTTTCTAATGCTGTGACCCCGCAATACAGTTCCTCATGTTGCGGTGACTCCAAACCAAAAAATAATTTTGGTGGCTACTTCAAAACTGTAATTTTGCTACAGTTATGATTCAGAATGACTTTGGGAGACCCCTGTGTTTTGGTCATTCGACCCCCACTGGAGTCTCGACCCACAGGTTGAGAACTGCTGGCTTAAAGGGTGAGGGCAGGCAGGATGTGATGTCATTCTGCTGCAGAGTAAACTGGGAAGGGCATACACTTTGAATATCTAGCATTGGCCATCAGGAAGAGTTAAAAGAATGATCTCAGCTGTCCATGGTTCTGGAGTCAGTCAGCCTGCATTGAGTGAACACCTGCTACCTAAGAAGGTTCAGTGTGCACCAAGACCAATAGCCTATGCAGAAAGTAGCCAATTAGGCCTTTGGCCTACCACGTAGACACAAAGCATTTTCCTGTTGGAGGATCATAGTGAGGAGGCCTGAACCAGAAGACCTAGAGAGGAGACTTCTGGGAGGTGAGATGCTGGAGCTATTTCCCAGAGGAAACTTCTGTGCTATGTCCTGCCCTCCCGTATGGTACATAATGCAAGGGCTGACCTTTCTAGGTAGGCCAAGGGAAGGTGTTTTCTAGATAGCGTCTGAAAACAAGTGAAATCTAAGATGATCCAGACCCCACCTTGAGATCTCTGAAGAGACTTTCCTGGGAGCCCTGTATCAAACACCCAGGGATTCCCACAGTGCCTCGGGGCCTGCCTGTTTACCCAGGGCTGGGAGGATGTTCCTGACGGTGCCCTGCCCCATTCCCACAGTGTGCACCTGCTGCTCCACCTGCCGGACCTGGAAAGGTAAGCAGCCAGCCTCCTTGCGGCCTGCTGGGCTCGCCACCGGCTGAGGCTCTAACCCGTAGCTATCCTCTGGCCTTGGGCTCCCTTTGGGCTGCATGGTTGGCTGAGAGGGCGCAGGAGGCTACTTCCTTACAGCAGCACACACAGCATCTTCTAGGTTCTAGCTAAGAATTTGGTAGCGACTTGGCCTCTCTGAAGGCTGCAGTTAGGCTGTGTGTGCCAAGGCTTGAGTAACCCTGGAGGACCCACTGCAAGGGGCCTCTCACTGCTCTTAGCTCGGGCCTCAGGTCCTTACCACAGACGCCTCTCCTAGACTGCTTGAGCATCCTTGCAACATGGCAGGTAGCTCAGTCCAGAGTGATCTAGGAGGCGACAGACAGGAAACCACAATACCTGTTATAACCTCGTCTTTCAAATCCCACCCATGGCATCTACATTCCTGTTTTTGTTGGAAGCCAGTTATCAAGTCCAGCCCAGCCTATGTGAGTCCATATTCAAGGAGATGAACATTATCTCCACCTCTTGAAAGAATCAGAGGTTGCATGAAGGTGTTTTTAAACCATGACAGAGGCAAACTTCCCTGTGTTCTGGGTAATGAGAACACAAGAACTTAGCAGGAGCCTCTGAAGTCACAAAGCCCTGTGTTTCTAGAGGCTTCTAATGTTGATGCAGCCAAGGGAGCCCTGGTCCTGCTTTGCCACTTACTAGCCGTACAGTTTTGTGTGAACCACTAACTATTCTGAGCTCAGTTTCTTCATCTTAAAATAGAGGCAAAGGTTCCTGCTTTTCTGCCTCGCTGCACTGTGGTGGAAACAACTGTGAAGGGCTTTGTGGAGAATTACTGCTATTATGGTCTGGACAGCTCAGGAAGACAGGTTTAGTTTGGGTCTTCCACTTTGGGACAGGGCTTCCTGCTGTTGTCCACCCCGCCTTTGAGAGGGACAGCATGTGGGGGATGGGCACATTGCCATTGGCCGTGGTGGTTTCCCATGACTTCCTCCTGTTGCCGAAGATCAGTTGGACACATTTGGGACAAAGAAGGCCACCCAAGGAACCCATCCCCTAGTGGCCCTTTCTGGCTTTCCCATGGCGGAGCTGCCTTGGGCTGGGGAGGAGCAGAAGAAGCTCAGGACAGCCTGTGCCCCGTGCCCTGTGACACTGGGGCATGGTGTGTCCCTCCCACATGGATGGCAAGCATTAAGACCTGAGACTGCATGAGAAGTGGCCTGCTTTTCCATCCATTGCTTCACTTTAAGCCTCCCCAGTGTGCTAAGCTATTTAAGGTCTACAGAAAACTCCAGGGTTTTTGGAAGCCATAAATCCAAGGAGCACTGCACAGGCCATAGTTGGAAACATTCTAGCCCAGTGTGACTTACCAGCCTGTGTCGCTGTGGGTCTCCCAGCCCACATCAAAAACAGAGGGTCTTCGTGAAGCTGTTTCCTAGGCTAGGTGTTAATACTGGGGCCTAGAGGCCTGGGCTACTTCTCAGGAAATAACCATGTGACCCCGTGGCTCTGGCCAGGCTTGGTTACTGCTGTCTGTTTACCCTTTAACATTTTAAATCTGTTGTGATTTTCTTTTCTTTTCTTTTTTTTTTTTGGTACCCGGTATTGAGCTCAACATTTTGAATCTGAACTCCTTGCTTCTCTTGTTCTGGGATATTGTCACCCGGGGGACCGGGAAGGGTAAAGCTGCCCTCTGTTTTGTTCTGTCCTGCTGACACTGCTGGTCACCCGCCTTGCTACCTGGTGGTTTTGTAACCAGAGGCTGCCTTCCAGGACAGTGACATATGGTCACTGTCATTTTGGGTGGCTGCCACAGCAGGCTGCGTGTACAGAAGAGTGCCTGGAATTCAGCGGCTCCTTATTCCAGAGGGACTGGGGGTTGTTTGGACAGCACTGGTGCTCAGTGGCAGCCTTGATCCCCACCCGCTTCTCAGGCCCTGCCTCTCTGAGGGCCTCCTCATGCTCAGTGCCCTGGAGCTCATGCTTGTTGTTCCCTAGTGACCACGCAGCACAGCCTTTCCCTCTGTGGCCTTGGGACAGTCCCTCCTCTCCAGGACCAGGTTTCGCTCGGGAAGGTGGCAGGGTCAGCTGGATGCCCACAGGGTCTTCTGGACTCTGGCAGCTTCTGTAGTGAAGAGTGCTGGGCTGGGAGGTGGTGGTAGGTGGTGCTGGAGGAGGTTCATCTGGGACCCCGGGCTGGAGGCTGACTCTTGAGCAAAGATGCCACGGGGGAGGGCTTTAGGGAGACACAGCTGTTCTCCTCCTGGGCACCTGAAATTATGTCACATGGTGGGGCTGCTCAGGCCAGATCCCAGAACAGTTCAAGCCATTCTTGGGCCTCCTAGAGCCCCTGGGCCCCGGAACTGAAAGGGAAATCTCCCAGGGGTTGTCAGTGCAGGTCTTAATTCAGAATGGGGCTAAATGTGACCATCCCGGAGGCTAATGAACATTTCACAAGGCAGCACCCTGTGACAGTAGAGGCCGAGGCTGCAAGGAGCAGTAGGTGCTGGGCAGAGCCTCAGTTCAAAGCTGTGCATCTCAGACACCAGAGCATTCCCTCCTGACCTCCTCACCGTGCCTGCCTGCCTGCCTGCCTGTCTGCCTGCCTACCGGCAGGCTCCCTGCTGTTTCCTGCCTGTCTCCTCACTTTCTCTGGGCTTCTGTTGTTCTCCTCCTCCTTCTTCCTCTTCTCTCCACCTGCCTTGATGGAACTTGGAACTGAACTTACAGTCACTGCCTGTAATTAGAGGCTCCTTCTCCTTTGAAAACCAAGGATGTCGGACATAATTTTTAAAAACAGCTGTCCCAGACATGGGGGAGGGGAGGATTAAAAGGACTAGGACTAGAAATGAGCATGAGCGCCACTTTGTGCAAGCAGCCCTGGCAGTCCAGTCTCTTTCCTTTGACCACAGCAAGCAGAGGGAAATGCCATCTGAGGTATGCGGCGTGGGCAGTGAGTAAGTGTGTGTGTGTAGTGCGTGTGTGCGCTGGCACACTCACGTGTGTGTGTTTCGTCCCTGAGGGCCCTCCCTTAACAGAGTGTTCTCTCCTCTCTCCTCGGTGGCTGCTGGGACGCGGATGTAAGTGTTCCACGTGGGCATGCTCTTCTGGCGCGTGTGTGCACTGCCTTCTGTTGACTCACCAGCCTGTGCTGCGTGATGTATTTGCTAACCCTGGGGTGTTCTGCAGCACTGCGGGGTGGTGCAGCCTGAGGCTCTGGGCGGAAGGCTCTGCTCAGGCCTTTAAAGGGCTTTGATGCTGTTTCTCCCCACCCCCAACCCCATCCGGTAAAGAGGAGGGGCCCTGGCCGGCCTGCACACACACACACACACACACTCCCCTGACCTCTCCTGAGCCCTCTTGCCTCAGGCCCCTAGATGGCAGCTCTGTGGCCTCCAAGCTTTGGCTGCCATCACCTGAAGTTTGGGAAGAACTGGGGCCTTGGCTTTGTGTGGGAGACTCTGCTGCCACCCAGATTGTGTCTGGGGCCCTCAGGGAACTAGGATGTGGATCGAGATGTTTTCAGGCCTGTTGTCAGGGTTGCACAGTCTATGCAGATGTGCAGGGACCCCACATGAAGGAGGCACTGCTGCATATCTGCCCAGTGGTCGTCCCCTCATCCTGGTCCTGGAGGTGTTGCCTTAGTAGCAGTATGTTCATTTGGGGCTTAATTCCTCATCTTTTCTCTTCCTCATTCAAAAAAAAAAAAAAACAAAAACAAAAACCCACACTTAAGCTTGTGTGTAAGTGGATGTGACACAATGAGTCAAAGGAAGGAAAGTGAGGCCTAGGGGAAAGGAGTTGCCCAGTGCAGCAGGGAGAGGGTTATAAAACAGAGCCCAGACATATGGGCAGTGAGGGATACTGGGCTCCCCACACTCTGCAAGGATGCAGAGCCCATCAGCCAAGAGATTGGTGTCCATGATGCAATAGCCTGAGGCTCAGGAGCCAGGTCAGGCTTATTCAAAAGGTTTAATACTCTTCAGGCCCCTGAGAACATTACAGATAGTATTGGCAAAACACTGAGGGTCAGTGACCAGGGACTATGGTCTCTTTAGGAAGCTCTCTCTGCAGCTTCCCTCAGAAGCCTCCTCTGACCCCAGGCTGTCCACACTAGCCTCTATGGTGGCTCCAAGCACCTGCTCAGCTGAGCACTAGTTTCCTATTCCTGGTTGGGCATCTGGGGCCCTGTGACTCGTAGGCAGCCCAAGGGTCATTTCTTTTTGATCCTGTCGTCCTAGTTCAGGGATGCAGTCGGGGCACCCATGAGATCTTTGATTTTTCGGTTGAAGGTGGTGGTGATTACTTTAGTAATGTGTGAATTCCCTGCTCAGCCTCAGTGTATCCAGAATGGGTGAAGACCCTCGAGGGCTGTGCAGTGACTCAGGGTGCCTCTGATGCCCGCAGTGGCCAGTGCAGACTGGACCAGGATTTATAGTAACAGGTGCAGGTAGGTGGAGGTGCAGAAGCCCAGACTCCAGCCTGTCCCCAAGGATGGGATTTCTTGCTGGGGAGGGGGAGGGGCGGGGCAGGCCTCTTCTGTGCTGTCTCCTCTTACTCCCGTTGAGCAGGGGCTATTGTATGTGCTTCCAGTGGAATTTCCTGGTTGGTGGGCCATAAGCTCTGACTTGGGGTGAGAGCTGAGGTCTTTGAGGTGACCCCGAGTTCTACTCAATGCTGAGTATCCACTGTGTGCCCACCCCAGAATGAGACACTCAGAGGGAGCAAGAGAGGACCAGCCATGGCCCTGTAGGGCCTGATGCTTTCGGTTGGGCTGAGGCAGGACCCTGTCAGGGGCCAGAGAGTGATCTAAACTTGGAATCAGCAGACCAAAGGGAGCAGGGAGTGAAAACAATCCAAGGATTAGTGATGTCAGGCCCTTACTAAGGCACAGTCTGAAAGGATCGCACCCCCGCCTGCAGCTTTGATTTTAAAGACCTGTTTAACGCCTCTGCGCTCTTATGGTGCCCCCTGCTGGCATCTAGGGAGTAGAGCAGCACAAGCCGGTAAAGCTGTTCAAAATTTGGGTTTAGCGATCAGCTTTTTTGGTGACTGATCATGTTTTCAGGAGCAGACAGGGAGTCCCAGAAAGAGCTTGAGTTTTATCTGCAGAGCTCAGGGTGGAGAAATCAGATGATCTGCGCTCTGCCTTCTGTGATTCTAGGTTAAAAACAATATTGGAAGCATTGAAAGATGTTTCTGTGCATGTCAGATAAGCTGCACATGGCAGGGAATATTTTATCTGTCTGCTAAGATAGGGTGCCTTGTCTGGATAACATGGCTTGGACCGTGTGTTCAATGACAGGAATTAATTCTGGAGCTTTTCCTGTGGTTTTATTCAAAGCAGACAGAAATGGAATATTGCCATCATATTCTCGGAAGGAGGGGCTCTGTTCAGTTTCTCCTTCCACAGGCCTCTTTTCTAGGTCTGGCCTTCGAAAGGAGAAAATCTGCACAACTCTGCTTGATGTTATCCCCCACGCTTCCTAGCATTTTCCATCCTGTCTGTTGGAGTGTTGGAGCGGACAGGGAGGTGGCGAAGCCTTCTGCAGTGCATGCTGTCAGGTGTTGTTGGGGACAAGCTTTGGTGCACCCTTTGCTGAGAAGCAGCCCCAGCAACGGACCAGGACGGGTGCCGTGCAGCTGCCTAGGTTCTTGGAGATGGCCTTTGGGGCAGGATCAGTTTGGTTCTTAGCTCCAACTCCAAGTAGAGGCAGAAGCCCAGGGCAGGTTCATGTTTGCACATTACACACAAATTGGTGTGGACTGCTTTAGTATAAAATGTGAATGGAAAATGGTGGATGGATGTCATGCACTGTCAACACTGCTTGTGTATGTGTAATACAGAACACTGCACACCCCCCCCCTTGAGATCACCGCACCGTCCGAGTCATCCTGGTGTGGAGCCACAAGTCTAAGCTGCAAGGTTTGACTCATCTCAGTCAAGACAGCTACTTTTCCCAGGGGTGCAGTGCCCCACCTGCCTTGGTAGACTTTTGGTAACTTCTGAGCCTGAGGTTCTGTGCATGGTGCCTGGTGAATCTTACAGTTGCTTGCACGACCCTGGCCCCTCCCCCAAAGTACGCCCCAAAGCCAGTGGAGCTTCTTCAGACACAGACGTGGAGGCTCGGCTGTCCTAACAAGCCTGGCTTGTTGTGCTGTGTGCCTAACCTCGCCCTTCCTTGCTCCCTTCGACACTGAGCCCCCCTTGCTGTACTTTGTTTCCTCTGTGTAGATTGTAAATGGACATTAAGTGGTTGAGGGAGATGTGCATGAGGGTGGTGTGAAGACCTGGGAGCCCCACCAGGTCCAAAACCCTCTGGCATTTTCTGACGAGGAGGAGGAGGAAGACCTGCTGGATTTCATGTACAAGTATAAGGCACCGAGAAGGACTGAGCTGCCCCTGGAGGTACACATGGGTGGGCTGTGGGCTGTGCAGCATGTGTTTGCCTAGAGCCTTTGTCCTGGAGATATGGGAGTCCAGGAGAGATGTCTGTCAGGGGTGCCAACATCCCCTAAGTGCTTAGGTGAAACGCTCACCCTCCATCCAGCAGGCAGGATAAACCACTAGATGGCATCCATGTGCTAGCCGAGGTGGGGCCTGGGAGAGAGAAGATGCTACAGATTTCATTTAGAAATAGGACAGTGATAAGGCATCTAGGTTTTGATTTACTTTTCTAAATGCAATGTTTTTATAAATGAGGCTTGTCCGTCACTGTTTCCCCAAGCCAGAGCACGGTGCCCAGTACAAAGCAGCTGTTCACAAAATGTTATTAGAGGGCATGGCCCTTTAAAATTGAAAAAAAAAAAAAAAAAAGTGCACCTGATGTAGATAGTACATATAGCCAGCTGTAGCTGTGGATGTGCTTTTGGCTGCAGGATGGCTAAGCCTGGAATCTATGGCCCTTGCATCGTGACACAAGTGGAGGGTCTTGGGGGACTCCAGGGGCTTCTTCTCAGCCCCTTGGTTTTCTCTCCGGTTCCCCATTTGAGTTCTGCAGGCTAAAGATCCACCTGAGTGAGCTAGAAGTGCCTTATCCACAGAATACAAGGCCCTGGAGGTCAGGTGAAGAAAAGAGTCGTAAGGGTCCCCTGCAAACACAGTAGGCTGACACTGTTCACAGCGGACTTATAGTTGTGTGAATCAGCTGTGGAGTTATGGGGAGTCCTGTGTGGGTGTGGCCTCATCGTGGAGCAAGAAGCCCAGCCTAAAACACCCCAGAGCCCAAAGGAGAGTGGTTTGAGTCTTGCAGTAAAGCTGCAAATAGTGTTCCTGTTTTCTATCATTGCCAAGAGACAGGTTACTAAAAAAGATGGGTTAAACTACTACTGCTTCTGGTCTGTGTTCAGATGTGGCTGGTAAACACTGCCCCATGGTGAGGCTGCACCTGAGGACCTGGTACCAGGGCCTGAGCATGTTCTCTCATTGATTCACTCCTTCCTTAAAAAAAAAAAAAAAAAAAAAAAATATATATATATATATATATATATATATATATATATATATATATATATATATATATCTTTTGTTCTTTGCAGTACTGGGGATTGAACCCAGGGCTTCCACGCAGAGCTACTGCTAGCTACTTTTTGAGACAGGATCTGAGTTGAGAACTTCCTGCCTGAGCTTCTGGGAGCGCTGGAGTTACAGGCATGTGCCACTGTGCCTGGCTTCCTTCCCTCCCTTTATGGGTCTGGTTGGCATTTCCCACCATTGCTGGGAGATATGTGGGACACGGGCCTGCCCTCAGGAGGTTCAATGGGGAGTCAGCGCACAGTGCAGTGGGGAGACTGTGAGCCAAGGACCCCCCCATCACATGCATACATGCGCACACAGCTGGGTGCAAACGTACTATGTGGCATGCACAAAATGCTGCCCAGGGACCAGATTGGGGCAGACGCCT
The DNA here is from genome assembly GCA_004027025.1 of Myocastor coypus. Lineage (NCBI taxonomy): Eukaryota > Metazoa > Chordata > Mammalia > Rodentia > Myocastoridae > Myocastor > Myocastor coypus. The sequence goes on from PVJA010026485.1 coordinate 15,964, forward strand.
CACTTGGTGTACTGGGCAGTGGCTCAGGGAATCTTCTGCAGAAGCCATTGTTAAGCTGCGTGCTCAGATGGATATGCAAGACAGGAGGGAGGAAAGAGCTCCCAGTCACAAGGAAGAGCAGTGTGAGGACAGTGCGGAGAAAGTTCTCCCTAAAGACAAATAGGGACAGGATAGAAGACAGAGGCTACTTGCGTGAATCGCTCGGAGTGCCATGTGAGGTTTCCCTGTGACCTACTGTCGGCAATCCTTACGCGATTTGGGTACCCCACAGAAGGAGGGGTGCCTTGAGAGTTATTTATGGGGTAGGAGAGGTGGAGCCCTTGATACCTGAAGGTGGTGTTTGTCTTTCTGGTGTCCTTTGTTGTGCCGCAGAGGGTTCAACAGACAGAACAGGCACTGGAAGTTGAAGCACAACCCAAGAAGCATGAGGCTGGGTCCCGAAGGAAACAACCAAGGCCAGGGAGGAGATGGCAGGCTCTTCTCTGCTGAGTCACGCAAGCTCACTTGCTCCCCAGGTGGAGGCAAGGCAGATGTGTCATTCTGCCACCCTTCTCTTGCGAGACCTGGGGACTTGGCAGAACTCAAGGCAGGCAGAGGTGGTGGCGGCCTTTTCGGTGGGCTCAGCTTCACAGGCTACGTGGGGTGCTCTATGGAAGACTCAGAGGGAGCCCCGGATCCCTCTACCAGATGCAGCTGGCCAGAGGAGCTGAGTGTCACACTAGATGAGCCCTTCTCCAAGGGCTATCCTCAAGAGGCCACATTCATGGATATTCTTTTTTTCCCTCTTTTTTTTCTACCAGGCACCGCCTAGAATTCTTAGATCTCGCTTCCGAAAGAAAAGTACCTCATCCTCAGCCGCTGAAACCACATGAGAAGAGCCAACAGCACCAGATCCTCAGAATGTTTCTCCTCTGCCTTAAAGAGCTAGTGACTAAGAACAGAAGTCCGCAGGCTGGGTGTGCTTTGAGTGTGCAGCCTCACAGACATGGCCTTTTCTCGCTCCCCTCTTCCACCTGCAGGAATTTATGTTTCCCCCTTTCTCTTTATTTTGCTGGGGAGAGGCTGAAGGGAAAGGTGGGGGTGGGAGTGATTTTGAGTCTTCTGAGGTTAGTGATATTCCACATTCGGATCATTACAGACAGCATTGTTTTTAGAAGTGGAAATCACCCCTTTGCTGCTGACATGTACATTTGTAATCTATCTGTTGCATACTTAGTTTTTAGTCTTGTAAATGCAAACCAATTTTTTTAAAAGCATTTTTTTGGTTTTGGTACTAATACTTTGGACTCTGATGTACATATTTATGGCTTTTGGCTTAATACAATGAACTTGCAAGGGCTGCCAGAGGTTGTAAGTTAGAAAACTGCAAAAACAGAATATATATATGAAAAAAAATTGATTTTAGACAATGTCTCCAATGTGCTTATCAAGCTTCCAAGTCCAGCTCCAGTAAAGTATCTGTTTTCCCACAGGAAGATGGTGTCTGTATTTTTCTGGTGGTTGTGTAGTCAACAGACCGAAGTCAGGAGTAGAGACAGCATCAGGGATGAGTGTCAGAGACGAGGAAGGCATTGGAACCTCTTCTCCTCCTGAGCCCTGCCACAGGCGCTGACCCTGCCTCAGGCAGGTGGCTTGCCCTTGACAAAACTTCTTGAGGACGGAGGGAGACTCAGAGCTGTTAGAAGAATCTTTAGCGTTTCAGGTCTTGCCACATGACCTCCTTCAGAGCGGCTGGTGCTGTGCCTAACTTCCTCAGGTGGAGAAGCCTGAAGTCTAAGCACCTTGTTTCAGAGAACACTACGCAAAAAGAACAGAACATCCCTACAAAACTAGAACTATGCTTTGTTTCACGCATATTCTGAATTATACAAGACACATGTAGAACCCAAAGGGTGGGTTCTGGAAGGTTTTAGAGGCTGAGATCTCTGGGATGGAGCTGTGGTTCACACCTTCTGCTCCCTCCCTGGCCTGGGAGGTGTGTATGTGGGAATGGACACATGCTCACAGACACTCGGTCTTCGGATATTTTCTGTCAGCCAGGATTGCTTAGTAAAGGAAGAAAGCACGAGGGAACCCCTGCTAAGATTGAGGATTTTATTTTAGAACAAGAATTTGATTTAGATGAATTTATGGTGTGAGGTAGCTGCACCCCCCTCGGAGAGCTGAGCCAAAATGTAGGACTAGTGTATTTGTGCTTATAGTTGGTGTTTTCTTTCAGTGTACTGCATGCAGTGGTCACAACCCAGGTACTCATATTCGATTGTGTTTGTTCGTAGATATGCCCCACAGACTAGAGAAGTAGTGTTATATACCACTTAGAACTTGCTGTTGTCCTGAGTTCAACTCCCGGTACACACACACACACAAATTGTTGTCCACCGACTAGAAACAGACAGGCCCAATTTAAACTGTCCCATTACTGAGCTAAATGAACATGCATTGGTGGTCTTTGCTGGTGACACGTTGGCTGATCTTAGCCACCTTACAAAGGGTTTTAGTTAAAGATGACTGTCGCCAGATAAACATAATAAATCACAACCCCTTCCCACACTTCCTCTGAAGGTAATTTACAAAAGACTTTAGGAAAATAGATATAAAAGCAAATTGAGTGGGCAATTAGAGGCTGTTTGTTCACTATGAACAGCACCAATACCTAACCTGTTAGAAAAGACAGAATCCTGTTCTCCTCGAGCTCACTGAATAGTTCCAGAAAAGGAAAAAATATGTTCTGTGAAATATATTTACCTATTAGTTGAGGCATACCCACAGCTGTCAGAAATAAATGCAAAAAAAGCTCAAGAGAAGCAGCTTTTTAGTAGACTTTTGTTTTGCCAAAATAACAAATGCCTTCAGTAGATTTCAAAATCCTGTTTTTACCATGTCACAATGGAAAGTAGTAACAAGTCCAGGTGAATTAATTTGCACTCAACTATGCCAAAAGGAACAGTCTGAAGCACTCTATTCTCAGACATGCTGTATTAAGATTTAAAAATATAAGATATTCAAACTGCTGTCTTAATGTAACTTTTTCATTCAAGTGTTGACCATGGGGTTGGTTTCTCTCTTGAAGACACTCACTGTACAACTGAAAGCAGCTGTCATGATGTGTTTACTTATCCAACAAGCTGTATATTTGTGTATGGACAGACAGAAAATGTGAATGCCTATCAGTGTACACATAGTGGTGTGGTATTCTGTCTAGAGGATATAGCTGAATTTTTAAAAATTTGCTTACTTACAGACACAGGCTGTTTACAAAATGCTAGCTTGAATGAAAGTCTGTGCTTTCTCCACAACTTTAAGTTACTTGCCATTGAGTACTTGTTCCATTTCTCACGAGGTGAGGTGTGGTCTCATGCTTATTAGCTGGAGTATTCAGTCATAAGCCCTCCTGGCTCTGTGTGAATGGTGTGCTTACTGCACTGGCCTTTGAAATGTGTCCTCTGTGGTAACTGTCCATGTGTTTGTGCTAAGAGTGCTTGTCAACCACGGCCATCATTGAGCTTCCCAGTTCTTTACCTTGCACAGTATTTGAAATGGCAGGAACGGGCCTCCTCCTCTGACAGTGTACACTCAAGGAGCTGGTGTTCTTGATTGTGACTGTGCACATTTCCTCTAGTTATTCCTGAAGTCTATAGAGCGATCTGTAATTAACTAGTATACTGGACTGTGTAACAAAGGGATGTAAAATTGCAGTATTCCAAAGGCTGAAGTTCTGCTGTTTTGTTATAATGCCTGATATACATCTTGAATAAAGTCTTAACATTTTTCTTTTAAAGAATATCTTTTGTAATGTTGGACTCATGAAGAAAAAACACTTTTTCAGAAATGTAAGAGGAGCTAAGTATGGTGGTATACTCCTGTAAACCGGAAGGAACTCTGGGAGACTGAGGCAGGAGGATTCTAAGTTTGAGCCCATCATGGGCAATTTGACAAGAACCTGTCTCAAAAGTAAGTAAGTAAGTAAGTAAATAAATAAATAAATAAAAGGAGGCTAACAGTCTGGCCCATAGTTATAATTCCAGCATTAGGGAGAGTGACACAGGAGTCTGCAGGTTCAAGTCCTGCCTGGGCAAGTTAGTGAAATACTCTCAAAAATAAAAATAAAAATAAAAGAAGACTAAATAAAAAAGGGCCAGCAATATCAAGGATTAGAGGTTGAACTTTCAATGGCTAACTGATGAAACTCAACTCCATGCTTACTACAAAGAATAATTGGGAGGTAGGGCAATGGTAGGTGGCAGGAATGCCCTTCCCTTAACCCTACTGTGGACACAGCCTTTCAAGTTAAGAGATGGGTGTGACAGTGCAGGCCTGTGATCTAGCATTCAGGAGGCTGAGGCAGGAGGACTGCCATGGGATGGAGGCCAGCCTGAGCTACATAGTGATTTCAAGGCTAGCCTGAACTACAAAGAAGAAAAAAAAAGAAGAGGTACTCTTGAGTTTTGTGGGGAAGTAGGGGCACAAAGACTTAAAACATCAAAGTTGAACACATTTTGTTTTCCTGCTTCTATGCTCTGTATTTTTGATACACAGACTGTAAAATAGTGCAGCAGCAGAAAAGAAGCAGATTTAGATAGAGGATACAAAACAGGAAGAGACAGAAAAAGCTGGAAATCCATTTTCTTAATTTATTGAGCCAGGAACAACACCAACAGAGCTATCATTAATAAGGCTGAGTCAGCAAATACCAGGAAAGCTAAGTATTTGGTGCAGTAAGATGAGGTAATTTGTAAAAACTGCTACAGGAGAGGATGAGAAGAACAAAGATGTGCCCTGTGCAGGTGCCAGAGCCCTACAGTGTGAGCATCCTGTGCTGCAAGCATGTACTAGTAAGAATGACGAAAGTACAGCGCTAGATTCCAACCACTTGTTGATTTTGATGTATTATTTTCATAGGTTAGAATACTGAAGGAAATACATAGACTTCCAAAGAGACCAGGATTTTGTGATGTAGTAGCTATACTTTGAGGTAATTTAAATTAGGTATAAAGCCGGGCGTGGTGGCGTACGCCTGTAATCCCAGCACTTGGGAGGCGGAGGCAGGAGGATCAGTGCGAGTTCGAGACCAGCCTGGGCTACAAAAGTGAGCTCAAGGCCAGCCTCAACTGCATAGTGAGACCCTGTCTCAAAAAGACAAAAAAAAAAAATAAATAAAATAAATAAATAAATAAATAAATTAGGTATAAATGATATCTCCTTTGCAAAGTTAGTATAAGGTTTAATGTTTTGGAGATATGTACTTAGTTTTATAGATATGCTGGGATATGATACAGTATTCAATAAATCAGGTACTTGGATAAACTATCCATCTACTTTCCAAATTATACATATACTTGAGCATCATTTAGGTACTCTAACTTAATGAAAGCTATCTTATGGTCAAACCCTCCACAGAAATGTGTATGCATGAAAGGCCCCTTCCCCTCAGAAGTGTGCCCATCAGCCCATCTCTGGATGGCAAGGCCTTGGTTGTCGGCCCGCATCTCTGCCCTTCTTGTCCCTGGCCTACAAGAGAAACCAAGATGCTCTGAGAGCCCTGTATGAGAGATCCTGTGGGAAAGTGTCCTCCTCATCTGCACCACTAGAAGTGCCATGGAGGAGCCAGGCAGCTGAGAGAAATGCAAGAGCCTTAGAAGTGGTGGCTTCTGCCTTCCTGCAAGTGTGGAAAAAGGGAACTCCCCCAAACAGAATGTCATTCCATGTGCCCGGTGCCTACCTCATCTCACATCAAATGCCCACTCTGTATTAACTGCTCATGCCAGTAACAGACATGTACTTGGCTTTCTGGTTTTAGACCATTCTATTGATGCCCCTTTTTCACTTAATGAACACATTGCTTTCAAAGAATTCCCACAGACTTCCAACTTGGTTATCTGACCCTACTAACAACAAAGGCGCTTCATCTTACCATCACCAACTACTGTATTAAATGGCTTAAATAGAAACCTGAAGTTCTGCTTAACAATAGGTTTTAATCAGCAAAGTGCTGGTGCTCTCCCAGATGACCCCGATGCAACACTGAGAACCCTGCCTTAGACAAGCATTACTGCCACTCTTCACATAAGCAATGCTCTTGTATCATTTTGAAAATGATCAAAATTATTTTTCCTCCTAGAGAAGGACTTTTTGGGGGCTGGCTCTGTCTGCCTTAAGGGCAGCTCTAATGCTCCATGAGGAGGTGGAGATCACACTGGGGTCCCTGGGGCCTGAGTGACTCTGCCAAATCATGTACTTTAATCAACTGAGCTACTTGGCAAGCCCCGCCCCCTTTAGTTTCTCCAATGCACTTATAGAAAATCTGGAAAAGTCTGTCTTTATAAATGAAAATATGATATCTCAAGTGGATATCGTAGGATTTAAGAAAGACACTGTCTTTCAAAACTTGAGTATCTTCACTCAGCCCTCTGTTTAAATGAAGGGTGTACTGAAAAACTACATCATCTACATATATATATATATATATATATATATATATATATATAAAGTCCTTTTCTAATAAACTAATGAGAACAGTGAGTGCAGTATCCTGTATGCCAAGTGTTGCTAGCCTGCGATCATCTCTAAGCACAACTGCTCGCAGAACTATTTTTTGCCACACACAAAGCTGTTGACGTGGGCCGAGGTGGGCTCCTGAGCTAAGAACAGCCATTGCCTACACTGGATGGCAGCACCTGCAGTAAAATGGAAGCTTGCCCACTTAGACTCCTTCCACTTCCAGGCAGGAGAAAAGAACCTCAAAGGTGCAAGCCAAGCCTGTAATGATGGGACAGAACTCTACATAAATGAAAGCTGTGACTTAACTAGAGGTTGGTGAGCAGAGAGTAGAATCAATAATGGAAGAGAATGGAGTCATAAGCGTGACAGAAGCTAAGCCTACAGATCCATGATCTCTTGCTGAGGAGCACCACCTGGTCTGTCTCTCTGAGGCCTGGAGTCAGCTCTGGCTGAGAGGCCAAGGTGGGGAGCTAGCTCCTGAGTTCCAAGGCATGCATCCTTAATATTACAGAGTCACACTTGTCAGCTAACTGGAGTCTTTTTTTAAGTTTCTTCTCACTGGAGATTTCTTGCACTAAATAAACCTAACTAGAACCACTGTTGAAAATAATACACAGCTTTAAACTTGTGGTATCTTGACTAATCTGGCAATGTTTAATCCAATGAGTTAATATTTTTATAAACTGAACATTAGAACTGTATGTTTACATATGAGCTAGTAAAATTTAAGTTTCATACTTAGTCACTTTTGCAAAGACATCATGTACACAAAGATACAGTCAATAACATTTAAAATTTTCTGATCATACTTTGAGGTTTGTTCGATCGTGATACTTCTGGTACGAATCATCCACATACCAGTTTCTCCTCTTCCAGAAGGATGTTGTCATTTTATCTAACAGTTTACTCTGAGTTTTATTGCAGAACACAATTTCCCGCAAGCGTCTTTTTCTTGCAGCCGTCTTTTTCCATAATTTTTTCTTATAACCTGACTGAAATAATATTACAGACACTTAAGACATTATAATATGAAGAAAACAACAGATTATAACTCATAGTCTATAGGCTCAGTGGGAGCAAAAACAAATGTGGAAATATTTCAATGAGTGGGTAAAAGAAGCATTTTTAGTTTAAAAAAGATATATTAATGGATAACTTAATAAACTAGAAAATAGAGGTAAGTAAATCTATGAAGTAAAAACTAATGGTATTATTACAATACCTAATTATACATGCCTTATCTCTTCACTGATCTTCCACAGCACTATTAGTTCCCAGCTATATGTTTTATGTTTCTCCCAATGCGGAGGGTGGGCAAGGAAACACCACCAAGGGTGGTAACATTCATTTCTTAATAAGGAACTGGGTGTTAGAAGGGCTGAAGTACAGTTCTCAAATATATCACTTTATCTATTCATTCCGCACACTAAGGGCCCATGTTCCTAGGAGAACACTTTCTAAGGAGTAATGAGTATAGCAAAACTACTATCCAGCGTGGTGAAGGAAGAGTTAATCCATTTAGGGCCAGCAAGATGGCTCAGCGGTCTAAAGCGCCTGCCTAGGAAAGTTCAGGCAAGCGCTGGGACTGCCGCTCTATCCCTGGCACCACATGCTGTGCCACCCCACCCAAGAGAAGGCTGAGCCAGCCATAACACAAATAAATGAGGTTTAAGAAAAAAAAAAAAAAAAGCGGGGCAGGCAAGATAGCTCAGTAGAATAAGCGCTTGCCTGATAAGTGCCAAGGGCCTGAGTTCAATCCCCAGTCACACACACACACAAAAAAAAGTTAACCCATTTAATTACCTCAGAACTTCCATACACGTTACCTATGAATTTTGAGGATCTTGAAAAAAACAAAATACAAAAACTAGGTTCAGGCCAAGCATGGTGGTGCACGCCTATAATCCCAGCACTTGGGAGGCTGAGGCAGGAGGATCGATGAGAGTTTGAGACTGGCCTGGGATACAAAGTGAGCTCAAGGCCAGTCTAAACTGCATAGCAAGACCCTATCTCAAAAAAAAAAAAAAAAACCCAACTAGGATCAGCCAGGCATTGTGGTGCACACCTGTAAGCCCAGCACTCAGGAGGCTGAAGCAGAGGATCACTGTGAGTTTGAGGTCAGCCTGGACTAGAGAGTAAGTTCAAGAAGCCCAGGCTATAGAGCAAGACCCTATCTCAAAAAAATAAAACAATAATCACAGCCTGCTAAAACTAGAAGAGACTTTGGGTGGCACTTCAATGAATGCTTGGTGAAAACCACACAGCAAGTTAGGGGGAGGTGAGAATAGAAGCCACGTTATTGGTAAAAGTCATTGGTTCCTTTCCAGCCACAGACTCATTATATCACAAGTGGGGAAAATCACAGCTCTGCACTTCTAGTCAACTCGCCGAACTAGGTCCCTATAAGAGGCCCCTAATCTGCTGCCCAAGATCAAGATTATTCTGTGGAATGGAGACACTGTGAAAATACTGGAAAGGTTTTAAATAATTTCTAGGTTCAGAAATGGAAGGCAGGTGGCACAAGTGCCTGCCTGGCAAGTGCAAGGTCTTGAGTCCCACCAAAAAAAAAAAAAAAAGGAAGGCAAAAATAAATAAAACAGTAAGGACATTTGAGTGAAACTATGCCATGGAAAATACAATACTTCTGGGTTTTTCTACATTACTATAAATTAACCAGTTTTTATTTTGTTTAAAATCGGATGTCAATTAAGGAAGTCATTCTGCATACAGTATATGTTTTGGGGCTCTAAACTGGGGCAAGGTCTAAGACTAGGGAAGTGATTAAGTCCTTTAGAGTAACATGAGAGCTCTGGTGCCCTAGGAAAGAGACATGGAAAAGATAGCAAAGAAAACTGCCCTTTTTATCAAGGACCAGACAAGGACTGGGCAACAAACAGTATGATACCAAAGGGGAAGATGTATTTGTAATGGCCGAAAATTCACAAAATGCAGCAATTACAACTTCAGGTGGTGTTGACTGGTGTAGAGAACAACACCTGCCATTCCAATGGGGAACTGAGGATTGTGTATATGGCAGGCGATAATCCTTTTAATCTTTCAAAAAGTATGTGAACCTATCTTAGAGCAATGACTTGTATATACTACTGTAGTATTTGTGTTATAAATACTTACAGGATTTTTTTTTTTTTTTTTTTTTTCCTGGCAAAACAGAAGACTAAACTCAGGGATCTTCTACCATTGAGCTATATCCCAGATTGTTCTGTTCTTTTCAGGCAGGGTTTCACTAAGTTGCCAAGCTGGACCAATTTTCTTGCCTCAGGCTCTAAAAGTGCTGGGCCTACAGGCAAGTATGCCCAGCTTATATGCTTTTTAAATATGGAGTCACTGACACAAAGAAGTGCCAGTCAGGCTGATAATTATGCACTGCTATGAGAACTACTATACTGGTAAGATGGGAGGAAGACATACCATGAACAGCCTCACTGTATTTTCCTTATTTTCATTTTTATATTTTAAGAAAAAATTACTGGGTACTGGGAATTAAACTCAGGGCCTTGCACATGCTAAGGAAGCATGACTATTGAGCTGTAGTTCCCACCCTTTTTATTTTCGACATATAATGCCACTCAGTTGCTCCGGCTGGCCTTGAATTTGTGATCCTCCTGCCTCAGCCTCCTGAATAGATAGTTCAAGCTTATGCCACCCTGCCTATCTCTTGCATTTTATTTTCCACACGCAGTGATTTTGCAGTTAGGTAACTATGGAACCTTGCCCTTCTAGGTTAGGAATGGTGATGGACGCATGTACGCATGTAATCCCAGCACTCAGGAGAGTGAGGCAGGACGATCACTGCGAGTTCAAGACCAGCCTGGGCTACAAAGTGAGGGCAAGCCCAGCCTGAACTCCATAGCAAGACCCCATCTCAAAAAGACAAAACAAGACAACAACAAAACAAAACAAAAAAACCCAAGTAACCAAACAAACAAAGAAAAAAAACCTCACCCTTCTCCTTAGCCAAAGGCCAGAATGAAGTCGAAGAAACCGATAGATAACAGCTTTCACAGTCTTTCTCTTGCCTTTTCGTGCACTGCAGTACGTCAGATTTCTAACTGGCACTGTCAGGATGTTGGGAAGCAAGGGAGCCACTCTGAAATATATCATAAAATTAACCAGCAGTCAGGCTGATTAAAGCATAAGGTCCATTACACAGTGCTTAGAAATGAGTAAGCCTAGAGGCTGGGGAGATAGCACTGTGACACGCGTGCCTGCCTAACAAGTGCAAGGTCGTGAGTTTGAACCCTGGTCCTGAAAAAAAAAAAAAAATGAGTAAGGCAGCTCCACTGGAAAGGAGGTAACTTTTAGCATATAATATTGTTTCAAACGTTCTAATGCACTATGCATAAATAAGAATGGAAGCTGCTATCAATTGTAGGTCCTCTAGAATCTATTCCTGCTGGAACTTTGGTTCAGTGGTACAGTGTTCAAATGTGTACAAGGGCAGGGGATATGGCTCAGCAGCATAAACACCTGCCTGCCAAGTGCAAGGTCCTGAGTTCAATCTCCAGTACCAAAAAATCAAACATGTACAAAGACCTGGGTTCAATGCCCAGCACCAAAATATAAATAAACAAAACCCAACCCCATCCTGATGAATTTATCCTACTGTGTTTCAATCACCTCGTTTCCTGTCTTTGTGTCCTTTCTGCAAGTATAGTGTTGGGCACCCAGCGGTGGTTTTTGAGCATTCTCTGCCCGCTTAGAGACCACTCACTCAGCCTGGACAGCTGAGCATCCTGTCCTTTCTCCACTTTGCCTGATAGCTTACCTCGAGGAAACTACATACACAATGTCACAAGTTCCCTGGGGCTAGGGGTATAACTCAGCGACCAAGCTCTTGCCTAGCAGGCACAAGGCCCTATGTTCCACATCGACTACTGCAAAAGGAAAAGAAGAAAAAAGAACAACAACAAAAAGAAGAGCAAAGCTCTGTTCGGTAGTTCCTGTTACTGGCATCCTGGTTCATGGATGTCAATCTTATTTTCCCACTTGGACAGCACCATGCAGGCTGGCTACTGCTGTATAACAACCTGCCAGGTGGGCAAAGAATAGTACCACCTTCTCAGATGTCTTGTTGCATGGGAATGAAAAAATTTACTTACTTATGGCTTTTTAAGACAGGCTATTCCTAAGTATCTAGGCTGGCCTTCAACTTGCTATATAGCCCAGGATTTCTTTTTTTTTTTTTTTTTTTTTTTTTTTTTTTTTTTTTTTTTTTTTTAATTTTTTTTTTTTTTCTTATTTCAGAACTTTTGTATGTTTATTTATTTATTTTTATGGCCGGCTCAGCCTGCCCTGAGGGCAGGGCTGGTGCAGCATGTGGTGCCGGGGATCGAACCACGGTCCCTGAAGCTGCCCAAGCTTTCCTAAGCAGGCGCTTTAGATCACTGAGCCATCCTGCTGGGCCCCAGCCCAGGATTTCTTTAAATTTGGAATCCTCTTGCCTCACACTCACAAGTACTAGGATTATATGTGTGAGCCACCACACTTGGCATGAACATCTTATCTATTTTATTCTATTCTATTCCATTCGTCTATTTCAATGCTAAGGATCAAATACAGAGCCTCATGAATGTTAGACAACTGCTCTACCCACTGAGCTATACTCTTAGCCCAGGTGTCAACATTTTAAAATTTTAATGTAAACATCATGTTTATTAAAGTAAACTCTGGGCTGGGGAGAGCAAAGAACAGAAGCATCTGCCTGGCAAGGGCAAGGTCCTGATTTGGCCCCTGGTACAAAAAAAAAAAAAAAAAAAAAAAAAAATCTAAAGTAAACTCTACCACGGGCCGGGGAGAGAGCTCCATGGCACAAATGCCTGCCTGGCAAGTGCAAGGTCGTGAGTTTGAACACCAGTTCCACCAAAGAAAAGATATTAAACTCTACCTATTAAGGATTGTTGCAGCATATCCACATGTCAGATTTCGGACAGGTGTGACAGGTTGAGCAGAAGAAACAACTCGTGTGTTAATAAGACTAAAACGTGCAGTGGACTGTACAGAATTAAGACAGACATTCTTGGCACAGTTCTGATAAGCTAAAGATGGCAAAATATTCATGGGCCGTAAGATTCCTGCAAAGATATAGAGAAACACATATATTTAATGATATTCTAAAATATGCATTGGCATTTAAAATCAATGTATCAAACCAACCAAGTATTAAATATAATTAAAACATTTTGAGTAGCGGACTTACCTATGGATATTTTCACCAACTTTACTGAAGTATAGCTTACATACCATGAAATTATCCATGTTATGTGATGCAATTCAAAGACTTTTAAGACATTTAGAGATTATACAGCTATCATCAAAATGCAGTCTGACGTATCTTGGCTCTACAGCCAGTACTAGGGAAGAAGGTATGCAAGTATAAATTAGTTCCCACCCCCAGATCTTATACTCAGTGCAGTGGCAGGCCAGAGACCTGAAAGTACATGCCCCTTCCTGGAAAGACAACCGAGGAGCAAGAGAAGCATACATGAAGAAAACAGAAGAGGCACATGAGTTCTTTGTGAATATGAACAAGCCTTTCAAGGAGGAGGAAGAGAAAAAGGAAGAGGAGGAGGAGGAAGAAGAAGAGGAGGAGGAAGAAGAGGAGGAGGAAGAACACATACTAGCTAGCATGAGCAACATTAACAAAGGTCTTGGGTGGTGGTGGTGAACCTACAGCATGTGTCACAGTGGGCTGCTTGTTATCACTGAAAGCTCTAACAGGTTCATGGTCACTGGCCTAGGGCTGACATTCATGCATGTGTGGGGCAGGGGACGGAGGTTGCAAACTGCTTGCCTGTTTCAGAGATGCCCAGGACTCGAGGTGGAGCAATAAAAAATAATTTATTTCTTTGAAGTAACTTTCTTTCCCTCTTTTCCTAGAAATGGGGTCTACATTGCCTCAGCTTGAGACTCACCCCAAACTCATGTGTTCAAGCCATCCTCTTGCCTCTTCCTCTTAAATAGCTGGGACTACAGGCTTGCACTACCATGCTTGGTTCTGGGTTTTTGTTTGTTTGTACAACTACTAAACTCTTAGGAAATTTCAGAATGTCCCAGCCATGGTATAGCCTAGTTTTGGAAGACATCTTTTTTTTTTTTTTTT
>PVJA010026486.1:0-29593 GCA_004027025.1 Myocastor coypus
TATATATATATATATATATATATATATATATATATATATATATATTTATATAGTCCAATACTCCATAACAGTAGTGGATTATCAGCTCATCTGGCATTATCAGAAGCTATTGACGAGCCTTTTTCAGCTCAGCATGTTAATATGGCATGCATTTTTATACCTTGTGGTTAGACTTTCCTGCTGGATAGTTAAGACCAAGATAAAGCAAGACCTATGTCACAATAAATATGTAACAATTGTATCTGACAAGGTCAGTCAGGCCCTCTCAGGATTTATCCTAAAACTACGTACTGTAGTTTGCAGAACTTTTGTCAGTGTCAGCCAACTGGACGAATTACGGCCAGTGCTTTTTCATTTCACTTTCTGTGGAAGCCCGAGAGAATGTTTTCTCTCTAGGTGACCCTGGCTAAATACACTGCACATCATCTATCACTTTCCCCTGCAGTCCATAATCTCCTTGAACAGAAAATTTGGGACATCACTGAGTTATATGCTGTTACAGTACAGGTTCTTTTATGTCCTGTGTTTTCACTGACCTTGAAGGGCTAGAGTCAAAGTGTTGGCTGTACTTGAATCCTTTTTTTTTTTCTCTCTCTCTAATTACTTGGACTACCAGCTTAAGTTGTTAGTCATTCAGAAAAGAAGCTAAATGATATTATTCCCTATAACTTAGGCACTTGAGCTTTCTGTCACTATCTTTCTGAATGTAAAACATCTTGAACATAACATGAACCAAGTATTTTCCATCAATTGTTAATATTTTAAACTTTAAAACATCTATAGAATGTAAAAGAAAAAAGAGGAGTTGTGCATTGTTACACACAGATTTAGGAACTTAACCATTGACAAAATTATAGAGTTATACTTCAGTGGCCTTTTTTCCTTGTTTCATATTCTTTTATTACCTTTATTTTGTCTTGCTTTAATTTGTAAGTACACATTTACTTGAGAAGGATAGAGAAAGTATAGCCATAATCGATATGACATTAGAAGCAGTAAATAATTAGAAGACCATACTGATAGGCATTCCAAGAATGGTTTTAACACATTGCTACCCTCAGTGTATTTGCTTAGTTCACAGATATCAGTATATATAGTTAGTTAAGGTGCAAATTCTACCTATTACCTGCTGGTTTAAAAAACCTATTGGAGATTGTAGGACCATTATCTTAACCATCTTTTGTGCATATATGCATAGTTTTTTCCTTACCATGTTTCCTAATTATTCTCCTAGCTCTCTCTTCCTTGATTAATTCTTAAATTCTTACTTCCCATTTAACTATATTATACCTTTCTATTTTTATTTCTTCTTTTGAGTTCTTATATTAGGGGGATTATATGACATTTACACATGTAGGTGTGGTTTATTTCACTTATAAGTGCATGATCAAGATATATCCACTTACATATGAAGGCTTTGAGTTTATCATTCTTTTAGTTGAGTAATATTTCATTGTGCAAAAACATAACATGTTTTTCAATCATTCTTCAGGTCATAGGTATTTTGATTGTTTCCACGATTTGGCTATCACAATTTGAGCTGCTATAAATATAAGTGTACTAATATCACTATGATATGTTTTTTTCAGTTCCTTTGGGAAAATTCCCAATAAAGGGATAGCTGGATTGAATGGAATTCCAGACCTAGTTTTTTACAATAACACTGCAGAAAATGAAATACCTAGGAATTAATCTAACTAAAGAAGTAAAAGATCTATTCAATGAAAACTATAGCACTCTTGAAAAAGAGATCATAGAGGATTTCAGAAGATGTAAAGATGCTCCCTATTCCTGGATAGGATGGTACTGGCAAAAAATAGACCTAGGATCAGTGGAATAGACTAGAAGATGCAGAAGCAACTACAAATACACTAAACCACCTTACCTTTGACAGAAGGGCCTAACATGTTTACTGGAAAAAAGACAGCCTCTTTAACAAATAGTGATGGAAAAACTGGATCTCTACATGTCAGAAACTAAAACAACCCAATCTATCACCATGCACTAAAATAAAGTCAAAGTGGATTAAAGATTGAAATATTAAAACAGAAACACTAAATCTGGAAAAGAAAATAGGAGGAAATCTTGAAGACGTCAGGGTAGGCAAGCAGTTCATGGACAAAAATCAAACTGCATGTGTAATACTTGAAAAAATTAACAATTGGGACCTCCTCTTACTGAAAAGGTTTTGCACGTCAAAAGAAATTACCAACAGAGTGAAAAGAGAACCCACAAATTTAAAAAAAAAAATCTTAACTAACTCTTAACTAACAAGTACTCAGACAAAAGTCTTCTATCTAGAATTTATAAAGAACTAAAAAACATTAGGCCCCCAAAATTTAGAGACGCAATCCAAAAAAAAAAAGGCATCTGCCATGAACACACACTTCTCAGAGGAAGAAATACTCCATATTGCTAGCCACCCATGAAATGCAAATTAAAATAACACTTACATATCATCTCAGTCCAGAAAGAATGGCTATCATAAAGAAATCAACCAACAACAAATGTTGGAGAGGCTGTGGGGGAAAAGGAACCCTTCTCCACTGTTAGTGGGAATGCAGACTGATGCAACTGTTATGGAAAGCACTGTGTAGATTCCTTAAAAAACTGGGTTTGGTGTTATTTTTAAAGAAGTTATTTAGAGTGTAAGAGATGGCCGTAAAAATTATCCAATTGGTATTAGTGCAAACCTTTCTTTTCTATGAACAAAGAGACACTAATAGTGTAACTAACTTGCAGTTTTTTCTTTCCCTTTCCTCCCCTTCCCCTTTCTCCCAATCCGTTTCTTTTGTTTCTTTTCCAAAATATCTTTCCATTTCACAGCATCTATTCTGCCGATAGACGTATTTACTCTCTCAGTTACTCACACTGGGAGACAATACAATACTTATACACATGAGTTTGATTTATTTCACTAGTAAGTATGGTCTCAAGTTGTATCCATTCACTTATAAAAGTTTCAATTTCCTCTTCTTTAGGGCTGAGTAATACTCCATTGTGTAAAAATAACACATCCTTTTATCCATTCCTTGGTAGGCATTTGGGTTCCTTCCAAGATTTAGCTAGTGCAGATTGTGTTGATCTAAACATTGGTGCATATATATTGCTGTGGTGTCTTAGCCACTTTTTACTCATTGCTGGGACAAATATCCAACACTCAAAATGAAGGAAGGAAAGATTTATTTAGCTCACAGTTTGTGGAGGTTTCATTCCATATTCGGCTGGCCCAAGGCTGAGTGGAACAAGGCAGAGAGCATCCAGTTCACGGCGGCTGAACAGCAACAAAATGGTGGCAGAGGCAGCCAACCAAACAGGGCAGCAGAGAGCAACAGATACAGCTCTAGTTTATCTCTCTGTCTCTCTTTATATTACATTCAGGCTCTCTGCCTCAGCCTCTGCCTTAGGCTACACCCATAACCCCAGAAGTACTAAGACCCGTAATGCCATCAGTACTAAAACCCATAATCTCAGGGATCATGGATCAAGTTTCAAACTGTAGAAATGCTTGCCCCCTGACTCATGAGGGGGACAACTAGACATAAACCATTACATGTGGTAAGATATTTTTTAAATTTTTCTGGGAAGATACCAGAAGGGGATATCTAGATCAGATGGGATATCTAATCCTAGCTTTTTGAGGAATCTACATACTGATTTTTACAGTGAACTCATCAGTCTGCAAACCTATCAACAGTGGAAAAGGGTTCATTTTCCCCACAGTCCCTCCAGCATTTGTTATTGATTGATTTATTCATGATAGCGATTCTTTCTTGGGTGAAATGGAATCTCAGCATTTTTTTAAATCTGAGTCTCTCAGTGAGCGATGATGTTGAATATATTTTTCATACACTTATTTGCAATTTGTAATTTGTATTTCTTCATCTGAGAACTACATATTCATCTCAGATGCTTATTTTAGGGTTGAATCTTTAAGTTTGGGGGGATTCAAGGGTCAGCAAGATAACTCAGTGGACTAAATGCTTGCTTAGGCAAGCACAGGGACTGGGGGTGCAATTCTCAGCACCACATGTAGTGCTGGCTCCACCCCCATGTGAGCTGAGGTGGCCACCACCTCCAGTACAAGCCCGGTAATGCATGCCTGTAATCCCAGCGCTGGGAAGGCTGAAAAAAAGGAGGATCACTACAAGTCTAGGCTACACAGTGAGACACTGTACCAAGTACATTAAAAAAAAATAATAAATTGGGGGGTTCTGCTTTCTTCAATTCTTCAAATGTCCTTTGTCTGAGGGACTCTCAGCCAGAATGTTTTCACTCTGTGAATTGTGTTTTTATTCTATTTTTTATTTATTTTGGTATGCAAAACCTTTTCCATGAGATACCAATTATTGATTCTTTGAACTATTTTTTGTGCAGTCTGGATTGTGTTCATGAGCTCACTGCCTACCCCTATGTCTTCAAGATTTCTACCTACTTTATCTCCCAGTAGAGTCACTTCTTCCATGTTAATATTTAGATATTTGATTCATTTTTATGTTACTGCATGGTGATAGACATGGCTCTAGGTTTAGTCTTTGGCATGTGGAAAAACAATTTTTCCAGCACTGTTCATCAAGAGCCTGCCTTTTATCCAGCAAACATTCTTGGCCCCTTTGTCAAAGATAAATTGGCTGATTATGTTTGCATTTGTGTCTGTATCTTCAAATCTGTTCTGCTCAGCCTCAGATTTGTTTTTTGGCAGTACCATGCTGATTTTATCACATGAGCTTTGTAGTATAATTTTAAGTCAGCAATTGTGATACCTCCTGTCTTGCCTTGGTTTCTCAGAATTGCTTTTACTATTCTAGGTCTCTTCTTGTTTCAGGAATATTTTCTCTAGTTCTGTGAGGTATGCTAATAGAATTTTTATCAGGATTGCATTGTCTCCATAATTTTGAAGTATGGCCATTTTTACTATGTTGTTTTTTCCTATCCATGAACAAAGGATATTGTTCCATTTTCTGAAATCCTCTCTGGTCTTTTTCAGAGTAATTTCAATATATAGGTCTTTTATTTCCCTTATTAGATTCCTAAGTATTTCATTTTCAGATGCTATTGTGAAAAATGTAGTTTCCCTAATTTTGTCTCAGAGAGTTTGTTGTTTGTGTACAAGAATGCTGTTGATTTTGAGTGTTGACTTTGGGTCCAGCTAGGTTTCTCATTTTCATTATTAAATCTACATGTCTTTTGATGACGTTTGGGGGGTCTGCTATGTAGAGTACAATGTCATCTGCAAATAATGATTATTTCATTTCTTCCTTTCTAACCCTTATTTCTTTTACTTTTCTCTCTTGTCCAATTGCCCTGGCTAATGTTTCCAATAGTATATTAAATAGAAGTGATGACAGTGGGCATCCTTGTTTTGTTGCTGACTTTAGAGTGAAATCTTTCAGTTTGTGTCCAGTTCGTATGATGTTAGTTAGTGGCTTGTCATAGATGGCTTTTATCAGTTTGAGACAAAGACTACCTATTCTAACGCTCTGTAGGCTTATTTTTCTATTATCATGAATGGCCGTGGCACTTAGTAAAACTTTTTCTACATCTATTTATATGGTCTTGTGATTTCTGCATAATGTTGCCATCCCTGGTGTGGAGCTGGAGTGTGTGCCTAACACATCTTCACTCTCTTGGCTTCCCGTTTCCTTCCCCTGCCCCACTCTCTCTGTCTCTTGACTCCATTCACATTGGAGAAGCAATCATCTCCCTACTTCCTTTATCTTCCACTTTGCTCCTTATTTTTCAGTTTCTTGTATAAGAGACATTATGTGATACAGAATTATCACTTTACTTTTAACCTAGTTGAGTCTTTATATTTAAAGTACATAGCTGGTAGACAAAATATAATTCAGCATGTTGCTAATCTTTTCTGGAAATCTATAGTTGATATATTTAGACTACTCAGCAATATAGTGATTATACATATTATATATATATATATATATATATATATAATTATGTATATAAAATAGTGTCTACTTTATTTGTAATTATTTTTCTGTTTAATTTTACCTTTACCCAATTAATCTCTTCTTTTACTGGCTCTAAGACAACATATGGATTCATTTTCTATATTACTTTTTTTTTTTGTAACAAGGTTCAAACTCATGATGTTTTGCTTTCTGGGCAGGTGCCTAAGCCACTGAGCTATCTCCTGGTCCTCATTTTTTTTTCTTCTTTTACCTATATCAACTACATACTTTTAAACATTAAATTTCATAATATACATTTAATATGGATTCAAATTTTATATAAAACCACGTTTGAGCAACACTTCATAAACACTGGAAATACCTCATTCCTGTCCCTGTCTCCTGCCCCCTATCACTGGAACTGGTTTCATGCTTTGCTTATAATCACACAATACTTTATCATAAGAAGTTATTGCAATTTTAGCAAGTCAGTCTATAGTTGAAGTTATTATTCTCTTGTAGTTTCCCTTAATATTATTTCTTTTATTTAGTTTCCTACATTTTTTATTTAATGTCATTTTAATTTGAGGAATAAAAGCAGACATAGCTACGCAAGATTGAACAAATATTATTTAAATGCTACTGCTTTCTTTCAAGAAACCTTAAATTTTTCTTATCCCTTTTTTTTTTTTTTTGGTTCTTTTTAAAATTTATTTTAAATAGAATAAAATAATAACAATTGACAAGACAGTAGCAACAGTACACATTTAGAAGACCAAGATGGGAGGTATTCATGCATGGCTTTTTAATATTACACATTGATGTCCTTGATGTAGATGCTCAGATTACAGCTATCAGCAAACAAAGTTAGTCAAAGTGAAAATTCCAAACATTAACTGTTATTTCCAGAAAACTAATGGCTGTACTGAAAATTTCTCGTGCAGCCATCGCAGCCATTCTATATATATACTTGCATCATGTAGTTTTAATATAACATGCCTAAGTATGTTAGGGATTTTATTCCTTTTATTTTGATAATTATCCTATTTGTGAGTTTCTAGGGTCTCTGATTTGGTATTTCTCATTACTTTAAGAAGACCTCAGCTATTACTGAGGCAACCAGTTTTGAACTCCATTTTCTCTTTTCTTCTGATATTCTTATTACGCACATAATGCTTTCTCAGCCATGTCAAATCTACTGCCAGGTCTCTCAGACACTGTTCATCCTTGATAGCATGTTTTCCATTCCCAGCACTTTCTTTTCATTATCTTATCATTTCTACCATTTTGCTTACATTGCCACATGTTATCTATATTTCCCACTAATTTTCTTGAAATATTAATTACCAGAGACTTCAAACTCCTGATTTCATTTTATTTTATTTTTATATTTTATTTGTATTTTTAGGGAAGGGTCTAAAGGGTGTTCAGGGTCTCACTACTAGATTGAACTCATTGTGATCCACCTGTTTACAGCCACCCAGGAGCTGGGATTACAGATGTGTGCCACCACACCCTATCTCAATTGCCATCTCAGTGCACCCTGAGGGCAGGGCCAGCACAGCAGGCCTGGGCATTGAATCCCCGGCCCCTGTGCCTGTTTGCAGGTGATTTAATCCACTGAGCTATTTGGCCAGCCCTCAGAATGCCAATGTAATGGTTCCAAGAGCACCGTATGAATCTTGTTTTCATGATTGTTTTGCTTCTTCAAAGTAGATTTTGTTTTGTTTTTCTTCATTCTGTTTTGAAGCATGTTGGATAACAGTAATGGAGAGAAGGTTTTCAGAGCAAGGATTTTTATCTGGCTAGGTGTTGTGCTGTTTAAAGTGTGCTGAACCGACAAGTGCTACATACTGCAAATTGTCCTTGTTTGTTTCTTTTATCCTTTTTAATTGATATGCATCATTTTAAATGATGAATCAAAATGATATTAAATTCACAGATCACTAAAATCAACTCAAAATGGAGGAAATGTGATAGGCCAGGATTCAAAGCTTCCGAGGTATCTTGCCCCAAACACTCTCCCTCTTGGATTCCCAGGCATCCCAACTCCCAAATCTCTCCCCCGTGGTCCCACACAGAGCCAGAGAGCAGATCCACCTGACTTTGACCTGGACAGGCAGCCATGGAAACTCTCCTTTGCTAACATCAAAGATCCCCCACAGATAAGGTAGCCCTGCCAACATTAGTTCCCCGTCAGCTGTTCTAGTTCCCCTACCCCCAGGCCCATGAGCTGGCTGTTACCTGGCTGTGCCAGGCCGTGATCACCTCCCTGAAAGATTCTATAGTCTCCTGCCATCCCCCCTCTTTGTTTGCTGCTGTCTTTGTCTGCTAGACAGCCAGCCTGCTTGATGACCCCAATAAATCAACTACTCGCGTCAGAATGCCTGGCCTGGTCAATTGCGTGGATTTGGACCTAACAAAATATTTAAATATAAGGTCTACATATAAAGGTACTAGACAAAAACATGGGGTGAACTGGGCAAGAACCCGCAGCTGTGATTTAATTTCTAGGCGTCCTCTGCACACTTCTCAAGACAGATAGGTCTCACAGTTCTTTCACCTGAATCTGTGGCTCCGTTGGTGGAAGCCCTCTTGGTGTGGGGTCAGGGAGCCAGAAGGGAAGCTAGGCTGTCACACCCTACTGAAGATCTGGAATTCTAGTGGACCTGTGCCTGAGTCTGGGACCCTGGTAAGTCTTTCCACTGGACAAAGCCCACACTGCTCACCTTTCACTTTTCCAGCCTGAGCCCTGAGAGCTCTTGTTCTCCTGAGCCCCAAAAGAACCTTTATAGGGAAGCCAGGGAAGTGCATGGTCTCCAGCAGCTCAAAAAGTTACCTCTAAGTGTCTTTGTTAATGGCTTCTGTGGCTCAGATCTCCATTACTGTGTCTGTCTACATGCAGAAGTAGCTCACTTGTTAGGGAGGCTCTTTCTGCCCTGTCTCTCATACTCTGCTGGGTTCAAGAAAACTTGATGGCTTTCAGTCTGTCCAGCTTCTTCTCATAATGGCTAGCGAGATCACCTTCAAGGTTCCATGTCAGAACCCCTGCTGCTCTTTTTCCCTCACACAACACATCGTGTCCTCCTTTGGGCGCCTCTTTACCTTATTTGGTTAGGCTTGTCTTTTCCCCTGAGCCTACTGCAGCGCTTCTCAGTGCTCCAGGAGCCCTGATGTCTTTTAGTAAAGAACAGTATCTGGACATCCAGACCTGAAGTCAGGCCTGTTCATCATTCTGGTGGATCACTGCTTCCAGAGTTTCCTAGCTTACAGAGACTAACAGTGATTTGTTCATATTAAATACTCATATATATGCACATATCCATCCATCCACATGAATTTATATTAATACTTTCAATTTTAATTCAACACCACAGTACTTGTATGTTGCCCTCTTGCATATTTTATTTCCTTCTTTTAATAGTGAAAAACCTTGTTCCATTATCTTCCAATATACTTATTCACTTGGTTAGGTTTAGAATTTCCAGAAAGTAGTTTCAGAACCGATTCCTATAACACTGCAAAAACAATCCATTGCAGTTCATTCTTAGAGGTGAAAGGCATAAAGTGTAAATATGCTATTTAATACATTTTGACAAATGTTTGCATTCAAATATCCCATATCCCTAACATGCCTGTGGTCCCAGAAATTTCCCCCATGATCCTCCTCAATCAGTCCTGCATCTGTCCAGAAGCAAGCAATCACAGTCTAATTTGTGTGTAAATTAATCGTCTCTCTCTCTCTCTCTCTCTCTCTCTCTCTCTCTCTCTCTCTCTCTCTCTCTCTGAAAACTTCACAGGAGCATGTGGTATGTACTAGATAGTCTACTGTCTTTCACTCTTGGCTTGTTTTCTTTACCATAACATTGTAAGATTCCTCCAAGCTGTTAATAGCACATGATTGCTGCGACAGAGTAGGTGCATGCTTTGTTCTATAGAAAGGATGGTTTTGTAGAAATATTTTTATAGAGATCCTTTCCCAAAGTTATCTTTCCACTTTACATTCACAGGAGCAATGTATGAGTGTTCAACTTGCACTGTATCCTATCCAATATTCATTGTTAGGTTTTTAATTTCAGCCACTGAAGTGGATGAATACTGTTGCCTCATTGTAATTTTAATTTTTCTTCCCCTGTATTAATGATAGTATGCATCTTTTCATATTTTACTGGCCATGTGCCTATTCACTTTTTTACAAATTTTTTAAAATTGGATTGTTTACCTTATTGCCTCTGTATTTTGTAGGCTTTTTTAAAACTGTATTCTTTCTACAAGTACTTTATTAAAAATACTACTTACATGTATTTCCCACTTGCACTGGCTTATACATTACTTCAATAATGGCTTTCAATGACAAGAAAAATTTTGAACTTGATAAAGTGTGGTTTTTAAAAGTGATTGGTAGGGCCAGCCAAAAAGGTCAGTGTATTAAAGCATCTGTAAGTAAGTGCAGGGGCCAGGGGTTCGATCTTGAGGCCTGCCATTCCCACCCCACCCCTAGGGCATGCTAAGACTGCAATTGAGACTGGGAATGGTGGTGCATGCCTATAATCCCAGCTCTTGGGAGGACGAACACAGGCTGATCACCACAAGTCCAATCTAGTAGTGAGACCCTGAACACCTGTAGACTATTCCATAAAGTACCAAAAAAAACCGGCGTTTTTTCATGTGTCATTTTGAAGAAGACTTTTATTACTCACAGATTTTTTTAATTTTCCTCTATATTTTTCCAGAAATTGGAGCTTGTAAACTTAGGTTCACGTTTGTTCTCTTCTGTACAAGTATTTAATTGTTCCAGTACTATTTTTTTTTTAATGGGCTTTCCATTTACCTTTGATTTCCTTTGGATCTTAGTAAAAGATTCTGTGGATCAATTATATATGTGTGCTATTCTGGAACCTCTATTCTACTGTTTTGCGCTATTCCTTCTTAGACCAGTGCCACACTGTCTTGATCATGACAACTGTAGAGATCACGCTAAGGCCAGGCAATGCAGATCCTCCATTCTTGTCGCAATGTACTCTGTAGGTACAGACTTTCTATGCAGCTCGGACTTGTATTGAAGCTCCTGTCTCAGTTTCCCCAGTGCTTGGAATACAAGCATGAGCCACCACATCTGTCTCTGTCGCAGGCTCAGCACCTGGGGCGGGCAGGGCATGCGGTACCAGAAATCAAACCCACACCCTTGTACTTCCCAGGCAGACATATTTAGATAGCTCTCCAGCCCCTGAATCAGTGCTTAATAGAGAAGTAAATTCAATGCAAGGTATACAAATATATATAAGAATTTACAGGATAGGCTTAAAATGGCCATTTGCAGCCAGGTATACAAGTGTAGAAGCCTGTCCGCACACTGGAGACACAAAGGATCGAGCCAAAGGCCTGGGGCCCACTGTCCTGTCCCGTCTGAGGCAGTATCACGAGGCAGGGCAGAGGGCCTGGGGTGGAAGCCAGGAGATGATGCCAAGCACAGGGAGAGGATGGAGCCTCTCTAAACAAAGAGAAGCGAGCCTTCCTGCTTCACCCTCCTTTTATTCCATTCAGGGGATAAGCTGCTGCCACTCTCTCCCAGGCTGGGTCATCTAGCTTCAGTAAGTCCCTGCAGCTTCAGCCAGAGTCAGGGTGGCCCAGTTCAGTTGGGCATTTCTTGCTGAAGCTGAAGCAATCAGCCAAGTACTCATTTGCTATAAAAATTTTAGAATATATTTGTGAATTCCTCTTTCTAAAAAGTCATTTAGAGGTTTTTTGTTATTGTTGTTTTGTTTGTTTGTTTGTTTTTTATTTTATCAATCCATAACTAAATTAGAAAAAAAAGTCATCTGACCAATGCTAGTTATTCATATATATATATATATATATATATATATATATATATATATTTTTTTTTTTGGTTTTTTTGTTTTTTTTTGGCTTTTTGAGACAGGGTCTCACTGTGCAGTTCAGGCTGGCTTTGAGCTCACTTTTGTAGCCCAGGCTGGTCTCGAACTCGCAGCGATCCTCCTGCCTCAGCCTCCCAAGTGCTGGGATTACAGGTGTGAGCCACCACGCCCAGCCTATTCTTATATATATTAACCTAAAAATTATTCCACATATTTAGTTTCTTTTAGTATTTCTCTTAACAGTACTTTGCAATTTTTCATATAAAAATCATATGTATATATTGTTTGTCTCTAAGTAGTTTTTGTGATGCTATTTCAAAATGAGTTTTTCTTTCAATTTTCAATTGTTTAGAGTAAGTATATAAAATTGATAGTGCATGTTGAAGTTGTACCCTCCAAACCTGTTAAATTCAAATTTATGTATAAGGTTTAGTAGCTGCTGTACAGATTTCTTAGGATTTCCTACAGGGAAAATACAGCCATCCCTAAACAAAGGTTTTTATTTCTTTTGCAATCTTTGCTAATTTTTTTTTTTTTGCCTTTTATTACTAGGTAGGAATTCCAAAATACTGTTGTACAGAACTAATGACAGTGAATATCCTTCCATCATTTGTAATTTTAAGGCAAAAACGTTCACTATTCACCATTTGTATATCGCTAGATATGGGTTTTCTGTAAACATCCTTCATCAGACTTAAAAACACCCCTCTGCACCTACTTTGACAACATGCTCATATTAAAAATGGCATTAAAAGGTAGGCACTTGTGCCACTGAGCATTATCTCAGGCTCCCCCAACTTAATTGTTTTTGTTAATTTGGTGAAATACTGGCCAGGGGAAGTCGATCCTGGTAGAGCACGGGGTTCCCATGCACAAGGCCCTGAGACTGATCATGGAGGAGGGTCAGCCTGATGAAGTACTCTGTTAGCTGATTTATACATGTGAAGTAAAGATTACAATAACATGTGTTAATAGAAAGAAATTAAAAAAAAAATTTTTAAAAGTCCTGTAGCTTCCATTTTCAAAAGATATTTGTTAACTTTATTCAATAAATGTAACTGAACTAGAAAAAAGACATAAATTCTAACAGGAGATTTATTTGCACAATTGTGAAGAATCACAAGATATTCTG
Organism: Myocastor coypus; assembly: GCA_004027025.1. Lineage (NCBI taxonomy): Eukaryota > Metazoa > Chordata > Mammalia > Rodentia > Myocastoridae > Myocastor > Myocastor coypus. Next base: position 12,921 of record PVJA010026486.1, read on the forward strand.
GGTTTTTTTTTTGTTTGTTTGTTTTATGTTATGGCTGGCTCAGCCTGAAATAGCATTGGTGGGGGTGGGGCTGAAATAGCACGTGGTACCGGGGATTGAACTTCAGTCCCTGCGGTTGCCTAAGCTTGCCTAAGCAGGCGCTTTAGACCACTGAGCCATCTCACTGGCTCAATATGCTGTCTTTATTCTGTTAAGAAGCTGAAGAAAATGCCAGGCCAGGATAAACGCTGGTTGATCCTTACATACCATCCATATTATATATTGGTGAACACCACTTGCTTATGCTTACCTAGGAATTTTTTCATTTATGTTTATCAAGAACAGTGCTGTATAATTTTATCTTTTGATATATTTGTCAGGTTTTAGAGTACAGGTGATCTTGACCTAACAATAGAAATTGAGAAGTGTTCCCTTTTTCCTATTTCTCTGAAAGAGACTTTATAAGTTTAATATATTTCTTCCTTGAATATTTAATAAATCCACTAGTAAAATCATGTGAAACTTGAGACCTGTGGGAAGAATTTGTTTTCTTTACAAATATAAAGCTATTTGGATTTTTCATTCCTGCTTGAGTTAGTATTTACAAATTATTTTCTTTCAGAGATTATTTTCATTTCATCTGACTTGTTAATTTATCATGAAGCTTTTCATGTTACCATCTTATTACCTTACTATGCCTTTAGGTTCTATACTTATAGCCACCTATTTATAATATTGACATTTATGTCCTTGTATCCATCAGGGTTTTTCTGGAGCAGCAGATATAACACAAGATAGGCAAATGGGTAAGAAATTACAAGATTGGCTTCTGACGTCAGCCAGAGTCAGGTGAAGAAGCATACAGAGGGTGTCGGCACCCTGGACACTGGAGGATCCAGCCCACAGTCTGGAGCTCACTGGAGTGTTCGTGTGAGTCTGTAACAGGAGGCCGGTGGGTCTGTGAGGCAGGGCTGATGAATCTACACCAGCAGGCTGAAGACAACAAGGTGGAGGCCAAAGAGTCTGCACTAGAGGCCAGGACACGATGTCCAAGCTGAAGGCAAAGACCAGAGCTCCTCAGAAGAAAACGAGCCTCCATCCTTCCTCATTTCCCTTTACATCCTCTGGTGTGGAATTGCCGAGCCAGTTTAGCTAAGCTTCTAAACTTCTCAAGCTGACACAGTCTGCCGACTGCTTCAGTCCTCCTTTTATATTTTTCTTGAGAAAATTATTGATTTTGTTGACATATACAGAATACAACATTTTGACTTTGCCTTTTACTGTTTTTGTTATTGCCATTTTATTTGTTTTTTAATGTATTTACTACAGTGTCTACAGGGTCTCACTACACAGATCAGACTTGTAGTGATCCTCCTGTTTTCAGCCTCTCAAGCACTGGGATTATATGTCCACACCACTATGCCCAGTCCCAGTGGCCTTCTCTTCATGCCTGGGAGTGGGGTCACACAGCACACTGGGGATCAAACCCCGGCCCCTGTGCTTGTCTAAGCAGGGGCTTTAGTCCACTGAGCTATATGGCAGACTCTGTTATTGTCATTTTATATTCTACTGATTTCTATTCTGAATTTTGTTTTCCTATTTTTATTATATAATGATTTTGGATTTAATTTCTTCATCATTACTGAACTTCTTTAATGGGATTAATGATTAAATTTAATCCTATTTCCTTTCATTTGTTTTTCCGGTACCGGGGATTGAGTTCAGGGCCTTGTGCTTGCCAGGCAAGTGCTTATTCTACTGCACTATCTCCCTGGCACTTATTCCTTTCTTAGCATAAACATTTTAAGTCACCAAGCATTGCTCCAGCTCTGTCCCCTGCATTCTGATACACCATAATCACGCTGACAGCAGTGTAAGTATTGCCTAATTTCATTTTTAATTTCTTCTTTCATTCTTATATTTTGTAAATATTTATATATTGCTCAGTTTCCAAACAGTAGTAATTTATGTATATTCTGTGTTGATATCTGACTTAATTTCTCCATGGCTAGAAAGAACCTCCTATTATAAAATCTATTCTGCAAGACTTCATTTCACTATTCTTTATTCTGGTACTTTATGGAATAATACATGCTTTATTTTGGTATCCCATGTACATATGAAGAGAAGTTCTGCAGCTTTTGGGTAGAGAGATGCACGAATATCAACTATGCCCATGGTTTGACCATGTTGTTCAGATCTCCTATATACTCACATGATTTTTTGTGATCCATTTTCTTGGTCCATTATTTATGGGGAAAAGGTTTGAAAACCTTAAACATGCATCACACACATCTTCTCCAGCAGGGAAGGTGATTCTGGTGGGGAATTCTGCAGCCACCTGCATGGTGCACAAAGACCAGCCTCACGGTGGCTCCAAGGTGGGCACCTTCACACCAGCCAGAAGATGGGCCCTTCTGAAGCAGCTGCGCTGCTCCAAGGCCAGCCGTAGCAAGGTGCTCCTCCTGTGCCTGGCAAGCCTGTCTCAAGTGTACTGTAATATTCTTTGCATATCTTCTGTTCTTTCCAATAGATTTACAAGTATAATTAAACTCCACAGTCTCAGTTATTGACTTTTCAGTTTGAGAATTTCTAATTGGACCTTGTTTACAGACTTAATTCCTCAGCCATTTGTTAATTATTATATAATTTATTTGTGTGGGATACATTTACCATATACAATATGATTTCTCAACATACATATACACAGTGCAATGCTTGCTAGATAAAGCTTTCATTATTTTATCATTTGTGCAAATCTGGGGCTTATTTATAGAACTACTTCCCTCTTGGATCTTAGTTAGATGTCTCTCTTATAAGTAGATTATTTTGATCAGTGTCCTGGATATAGTGAATATCACATTGCAATACAACAGAAAGACTGAAAGAACAGTCAGAATTTGGAGGCAGATTTATTTACATTATGGATACTGACTGGGATAATTTCCAAAATATCAAGCCCTGATTCCTGTTTTTGTTTTGCTTTGTTTTGTTTGAGCTTATAGGAGATAAGCAAGAGGGAAGTGCAAAATCAAGGCACTTGGCTGTCTTTTATTTGTTTTTATAATGTGCATTACATGATCAGATATGTATCAAAAATGGCAAGGGACAGTGGTTTCTAGGACATAGACATAATAAGAACTTCTACCAAGAGCTGCTCCTGGGCTATTGTAGTATCCTGGCTCCAAGCAGGCATTCTCTGCCACATTTACCCCCCTTTACTTTCCTGGTAAATCTTTGCTGAGTGTGCCACATGTGCTTTTCTAAGACAAGACCCAGTTATAAGCAGTCCTAGGATAGGCCCTAGCCAAGGTTCCCATGACTGAAAGCTTTCCCACCAGGAGTTTGCAGTTTGTTTCCCTTATGACAGGGTTTTTTTTTTTTTTTTTCCTAAACTGACTTTGACAAAGAAGTGAAGGAGTAAATCTAACTTAGGAAAGTGTCCAATATGCCTTGGACACCGAGCAAATCTTTGTCCTTTGTGAGGGCCCTACTGATTGTTTTCAGGGCAATTACCCATAGACCTAAGGTGAAAAAAAAAAAAAAAAAAAGAAAAAAAAAAGCAACAGCTATGGGGAGGGGCAAGTAAAGACTGGGGAATAGTGCACTATGCTATAGAGCAACTCTATGAAGCTTAAGCTTCAGCCATGTGCAGACTGGCCCATATCTAGAGTGACCAGAGCAGGATTTTGTGTCCTCTCTGAGCCCTGGAGGAGCTGTCAAGATAAATTTTTGAGCAATCATCTGCATGGGCTTTTCTAAGTCTTGAACAGTATATCTAAAGCTGGATTATTAAAACCCATGGAGGTAGTTAATATGTATCTGAGTTATGCATATGTGCAGGAATGTCTACAGGTATATTTGGTTTTTTAGTTAAACTTCCATGGAGCTCATTATAGACTTTCTGTAGGGGTTTAAAAAAAAAACTTTTCAGAGCTCGTGACCTAAATGTAGTTTTTATTTAGTTATCTCTATTACAAATGCAGGCCTGTTGTTGTTACCTATGGTCAAAGGCCCCAACTCTACCCAAGCCCCAACTTCATGGTCCAGGGTTGAAACCACCTCAATGTGGGCTTACCCTGAAGCTTAGCATCTCCATACTTCACAGAGACAGAACTCTCTCAAACCAAAAGCTGAGCAAACACAAACATTACCTAGTGCGGTCATATTTTCAATGATCACCTCCTTCCAGTTCCAGTCTTTGGATATGCATTGCTATTACTGTCTTAAGTATCACTCAGAATGTCTTATTCTCTGTGAGTGTGCTAGTCCAATATAAACTGCCCTAGTAGTGCCAGGAACTGAAGACCTGGGGTGTAGCTCAGGGGTGAAGCATTCACCTAGTATGAGGGGTGCTGGCTTGGTCACCAGCACTGAAGAAAGAAGAAGTCCAACTCAGTAATGGATTCCAGAACTGCTCAGGCATGTACAATGTAGTAGGCACCAGTCAAGGTCAACTTTACCTAAGAAGCCCAGATTTATTCGTGCTATCTTCTATCGGCATACACACATGTGCTCAATTTTTAAATAGTATGTGAGTGCTTTTTAATACACAGTGAAGTATAATAGCTGAAAATAAAGCCAGTTAAGAAGATGACTCTGGATTAAAATCAGGCCCTATCATTTATTCCTTCCATGGCCTAGGACTAAGGAAATGTCTTAATGTGTGGATAAAAGTTACCCACCTATGTACAGCTAATGCTACACTCAGGCTTTATATTCAGTGTGTGTTCATTAGTAAGAACCTACCAAATATTTACAGTCAAGTTCCATTCTACTTTTGTACATCTGTGCAAACACAGTTGTTAAATATTTTTAAATTTCCTTCTTTCCCCATCTATTGACAAACCACTCCTCTCTGGCCACCATCAGTCTCTTCTATCCGGAAGAGATTATGTGGTATTGATCAGGACAACATAGTTTAGGAGAAATGGGCTGGAGATTTCAGGAACTCAGCTTCCTGTTAAAGCAACAGCTATGGCAGGGATCCCATCCTGTGGTTCCTTTCTGTACACATGGATGATGTTCTGAGGTACTGCAACTATCTCAAGACTATGAGAGGAGTAGCAACAGAACCAAGATGATGCTGGTCCTGACACTGGTGAGCTGGCCAATCAGAGGGACATGGTTCAATCCTTCAGATTTCTGCTGATGCTAAGATAAACATTGACTTCTTTATGTAGGCAACTATTCATTAGATACTTAGTTTCTTGGGCCAACTAGATAGCTCATTGGATTAAAGTTCCTGGTTAGGCAAACACAGGGACTGGGGTTCCATCTCTGGCATGCCATGCTGTTCCCACCCTGAGGCACTCAGAGAGGGTAATTGAGACGGGGCGTAGTGGCACGCACCTATAATCCCAGAGTTCAGGAGGCTGAAAACAGAAGAATCACCATGAGTCTAGTCTGTGTAATGAGACCCTGTAGACTCCATACTAAATACATAAAAAAAAATTAAAAACATAGATGCTTAGTTTCTCATGAACTTAAATAGCGGGGTGCATTCCTGACACAGTGTATCACAGGCTTGTTTTGCATATCCTGAGGGAGTATGTATAAACTGTTTGTGATTCTAACCTTTAGTGAGCCATTAATAAATTTAAATACATACTTTAAACTTATTTATAATCTAATTTCCTTCTTAAATGGCTGACATGAACACAGTTAACCCAAGAATGAAAGAAAAAGAATCAGAAAATCAAAAAGTAAAATAAAATGACTATAGTAAAAACAAACAAACAAAAAAAACCCACAAAACACATTCCTAAGACTGCATATGTTACTATAGAAAGACCCCAAATTTGGCTGAGTTTTTTGCAGGTAAAATGAGAGAAACAGAAACAACTCAACTGATTTGAAGAACCAAGAGGAGAGACTGGGTGTGGTGACACACACCTGTAGACCTAGCGCTGGGGAAGCTGAAAACAGAACGATCACTACAAGTTTAATCTGTGTAGTGAGCCTCTGAACAAAATACACATTTAAAAAAAAAAAGAACCAATAAGGAAATTTTCTTTCAAGGTCAAGAATCAATATAAAAGCAGAATTAGAACATGGCATTCTGTATTGCCATCATATAGCAGACCCCTCTAAGTGATTTCCTCTACCTTGTGTTTGCAGGTTTTAGTAAGGAACCCAGATTTGAAGTTGTTTGGCTTCCTGATGACAGCCATTCCTTCTGGAGTAAGAGGAACTCCCGCTGTTGAGAGTTTAATTTGAATTTCTATAATAGCCAGTGATGGTGAGCGTTTTTCCATGCATTTCTTGGCCATGTGTACTTTTTCTCTGTAAGTATCTGTTCATTTCTGTGTGCTGTAAAGTAAGATGAACTTGACTTTTTTGTAGAAAAACTACAAATGAATAGTTTGAGACCATAATGTTAAGTGAAATAAATCAGACAGAAGGACTTAAATATCACAAGTTTTCTCTTGCATTAGCAAAATGAAAGATAGATGGCGGGAAGTAGGAAAGTGCGACTTTCTCAAATGGGACTGGGCTCAAGAGCTGGAAGGAGGACTGAGGGAGGAAGGGAAGGTGAAGAGAAAAAGTGTTAGAGGCACCAACTCCACACAGGTACCTGAGTGTGGTGCAAACACCGTGTACTGCAAACACAGACCACCAAGAAATGGAAAGATCAGGTGCCCAGACTGCACATGGCCCTCTCTTCCCTACCTTGCAGAGAAGGGAAGAACTCACTGAGATTAACAAGTAAGTTTGCATAGAGTGAAGAAACATCTTCCACTCCGAGCTAAAAAGAATAAAAAGAAAAGAATCTTAAAAGTGGCCCACCGTGATTATTTCCTCCAATGACTAGTTCCTTAAACATCTTAGCATCTGTAGAAAAAAAAACAATGTGGACAGTTTCTGAAAAGCCTCTAATATAACCAATGCCAATTATTGCAAACTCTATTTATAACTTTTAATACCCTCGCAGGAACCAAGAAACGCAATGTAGGAGACATATCTAATAAATACCCAAACACGGAAGCGATCTGTTGAAACCCAAGCATGTGGGGTATACCTTCAAGAAAAGCAATGCAATTTCCTCTTCCGGTGCTTCCTATGTATTGCAAAGTGTGTGTTATCAAAGAAGGAGCCCTAAGAAACATAAAATCTGCTTTAGGAAAGCAGTAGCCCTTTCTGTAGACAATTCAGAACTCCTGACAGTAAAGGCCTAGATTTTCTGACATCTTTCAAAAGAAAATAACCACATTTAGAAATCGAGGGAGATCTGTTATAGTCAGGAAGCCAGCAAAGCAGGGGGATCTTATACTGGTTGTTCTTTAATTCAAGTAAGAGTGGAAATGAAAATGGTGGGTGTCCGTCACTTCTGTTAGGGCTGAAAAAATGGAGGAAAAGGGAGAAAACCATACAATGTAGAAAGGAAATAAATGTGTTTTATCTTTGCTCCTAGGGCTTTTCTTCTCCAAGTGGCTGGATAGAAGGGCCAGGTTGCATTTATAAAACAGCAGCATGCCCTGTACATAAAAGCTGAGGTCTTGCTCCAGGGTGCTTTGACAAATAAACCATCCTCGTATAAGCAAAGATACAACCCTTTCTCAAGTATGGGTTTCACTTATGCTTTCAGAATATTTCTTAAACATGATTAAAGGTAAGAGGTCATTCTTGGAGTAACGAGCCACACTTGATTACACAGATGAAACAAGCAGCTCCTTATCCCACTTCCAGCTTGCTTTGGTGTTTCAGGGTAAAGTCTGGACAGAATACAAAGGCTTGCAAGACTTGAAACATAATTTGGAAGGCTTCTCTTCTCACCTCTGCAAATTCATGAGATCAGGCCTCTGAGGGCAGAGACCATTTGGTCTGGTGGAGCCTTGCTGTGAGAACAGGAAACGATCATGTTCAGTTGTCATGGCCCCTGCTGAGCAGATGGGCCACCATGAGCCCAGTGTCACCACTCCTCACGCGCTGGCTCGGCTTGAAGAATGAATGCGTTGCCTACAAAGCATCCTCGTCTGCTAATTATTTGTAAATCACTTTGCATCCAATCTCTTCCCAATTTTGGTTTCATAGTAACTCTGCATTCACTGAAATTCTGCAGTTTGCCCTACAATTCCTCTTCTTTTTACTAGCAAAGAATACCAAGAGAGATTTAGTCTACATTTTAAATATGAACTAAGTGTATGAAGTGATAAAATAAAAATAACTAAGGATATGTATATGTATATAATTATATATGTATATGTGTGTATATAATGTATATTTTTATAAGCAATATGAAACTTTTATGAGAAGACAACCTTTGCCTATCTTCCATCATCCCATTGCATGTATCACTGCTACTGTATAGAGTGCATTCAATAAATGAATAAGTAAGTATAACATATACATACTGCTTCTTTTAACAGACAGAGTTCAATCCTTTCTCACTCATGTTAACCACGGTATTAAAAAAAATTAGGGGCCTGGTGGGATGGCTCAGTGGTCTAAAGCCCCTGCTTGGGAAAGTTTGGGTGGCTTCGGGGACCGCGGTTCAATCCCCAGCACCACATGCTGCGCCAGCCCTGCCCTCGGGGCAGGCTGAGCCAGCCATAAAAATAAATAAACAAAAGTTCTGAAACAAGAAAAAATAAATAAATTAAAAATAAATAAATAAATAAAATAAAAAATAAATAAATAAAAAATTAACCCATCTGCCCCAGCAGCAAAAGAGGAGCTTGCATTGCTACCTGCCTGCTCCCACCTATCCTGGCCCCGCCCATCCCAGTCTCACCTGTTCCAGCCCTACCTGTCAGGTGGCTGTCACACCTGAGCTGGAATTGCTGTCCTTCCCACCAGCTCATACCATGCACTCTTGGAGCTCTAGCTGAACCCAAGGATGGTATTAAAGTTTTGTTCTCAAACGAAAGATGGGATGAAGATCCAGAAGACAAAGGGAAGCTATTGGAAGAGCCTTCTCTGCTCTTGTGGTTATATAGCAATGCGATTCTTGCAGGAGACAAGATTTGCTCGTCTCTGGAAGTGAAAGCAGCCTCTTTGTGTTTGTCGGGGAAAATTCAAATGCACTTATGTGTATCAAAATGTGCTTCTTCGAAGCCTGACTCTGCAAGTCAAGTGCAAGGTGGAATATTCACATATTGTTCCTCACATTCACTGTCCTGGAGTGGACACCAGCATGAGCAGGCACCACCAGCAATGTGTCCAGACCACACCTTCCTGTGGCAACACTGTGCTGACGGTCTCCCCACAGAGAAGGTCGCCTCCTGCTCAGCAGAAAGGATTGTCACCAAAGCCAAGAGGGTGAAAACTGAACTGAGAACTATGAGCTGGAACGCATATTTTTTCCTGTTACTCCTGCCTGTCACTCTGAGACTGAGCCACCCCTGTTCTTTATAATGCACATAGCCCTGGGTGGCAGAGGCTGGGAGCAAATCATTAGCAAATGTGTGGGTCAGGGAGGTTTTGTGGCCGTGACTGACCTGTGGAAAGCTCCATGACACATAATCCTGTGCCTTCATGACCTCCACAGGGGCGTCCGGGGCTGGCAGTGAAGGCGTTAAAGCCAGGCATCCTGGACAATGAAGGTGGTGAACAAAACCTTCCCTGACCTTCCTGGCTGCAACCTTAGTATAAGGCCTCCCTTTGTTCGGGGTGAGAAGCACAGAGGGGCTGAGGAAGAAGCCAGCGTGTTCTGGTGAGCATAGGAAGCCAAAATCGTGTGCTTGTTCTGCCCAGCCTGGGTACTGAGGCTCAATAATTAGGAGGAGACAGACCCTGTGTGGGTTGGTAAAGCCAGCGAGAAGGAGACTTAAGTTAAGCTAGCATACATCAGAAATAATTGACAATGGTTAGGCTTCATCGTGAAGAAACCTGCACGGGCACTGCAGCCACCAGCCCACCACCCACCTAAGAATTATTATTTGAAAAGGCTGTCAGAGGATTATGGAAGATCCTCGTGTCGGCTCCAATTAGGATCAACACTGCTGTAGCTAGCTCGCTGAGCATGCAGTCTGCAACGATGAAAGCATAGTGGCCCCTGCTGGAGATATGAGGAACTACAGCCTCATTCCTCTGGTTCCGAGCTATTGGAGGCTCCTCAGACACTCATTTGCATCTGCTGGGCCTTAGGGGTTGTGTTTATTTGTGTGTTTTAAAGAAGCCTCTAGGGCCCAGCGGGATGGCTCGGTGGTCTAAAGCCCCTGCTTGGGAAAGCTTGGGCAGCTTCAGGGACTGCGGTTTGATCCCCGGCACCACATGCTGCGCCAGCCCTGTCCTCGGGGTGGGCTGAGCCGGCCATAAAAATGAGTGAATAAATAAAGGTTCTGAAACAAGAAAAAATAAATAAATAAAAATTTAAAAAAAAAAAGAAGCCTCTACATCATCATTCCAACATCAACATAATTCATTTATTGTAAGGGTTGTTTCTAAATACAGCGTCTCTGCAAGACGAAGCTTGTAGTCTACAAGTTTTTTTTATTTATACATTTCTTACGTTTTCTTATAGATTGCTTTAAATCCCAGCCTTGGATCAAATGGTGAGCAATAGCCACTTATCAAGTCAGAATCCTTCCTACTATTCCCTAGACTCCTTATTGGGTGGCCCCCAAATATCGAATTTTTGAAGAAAATTAAAGGCTGGAACATTCTCTAAGGCTTTCAGTAGTTATTTTGTTTATGCTCTGAGCATTAATTACCCCAGGGTTTGACTGTCAATGACCCTCTGCTTGGAAGCTAGTTACTAAATAAATAAGGGCTCTAAATATAATATTTCTATACAAGAATCTTCCCGGAAAACTCTGCTTTCTAAAATTTCTTAGAAAAAAAAAATGTTCGGACAGAAGTCTTTTCCCTGCACATTTGGGAGTACCTACCTTTCCAACTAACCTGCTAGAGAGGAGAAAATGGCTAACCTACAGACTACACGACTCGCTATTCTGTAGAACGCATTAAAATGACGTGTATAATATTGCCAGAATACCACTGTGCGGTGGGAGAAAGGAAGGGATTCTTGATACAAGCTCACAGAAAAATTCTGTGGTATCAGCTAGTCCGCGTGAGCGACCCACAAGGCCGAGGCGATGTCGCAGCCTGCCCTTCTAGCATGCCTGCTCATGAGAGTCAACGTGTGGCCGAGACCCCAGGTCACCCATCCACTGGGCAGCATGGCTTTTTGGATGAGTGCCAGCAGCCCTCACCACCACCAACTGCTCTGAAAATGTCCACTCTCCATGGAATGCAGGACACAGGCACTCCAGTATCCTCCCACTTAAAGGAGTTTTGAAGACTGTGTTGTATTTCTCGTAGCGTGGCAGCCATCTTAGTACAACACCTTCTTTAAAAGGAGCGCTAATTAGGAAAACTAACTCCTAAAGCCGAGTGGGAAAACCAAATGTCATATTTTTGTATTTAAGGTGAAAGCAATGAGCCATAATAGCCAGCTGGGGCACGTGATCCTTATGAATCAGGAACTTTATCTTTTAGCCCTCATGTAATCCTTGAAGGCATTGCCAAGTGCAATGTTTCATCTATAGTGGGGATGTGTGAAATATATTTAATTTCTAAGCTCTATATTCTAAAATTAACACTACCTAGCTTGAATCTTGACCTTGTCACTTTCTGAGACTATCACCATAGGCAAATTACATACTTAATCTCCCTAAACTCTGATTTTTTTCAACCCCAAAATAAGGACAACTATGCTTACCATCACCAAAAATTAAATTTACAGATACTTTATACATCTTAAATATATATGACACAAATTACATTCTAAATAATACTGTATGTGTATAAAGTCTGGAATAAATGTATCTTCTTAGAATGAAGAAATAGGGCTGGGGCTATAGCTCAGCAGTACAAGCTCTTGTCTGGCAAGCCCAAGGTCCTGAGTTCAAATCCCAGTACCAAAAAGAGGATAAAGAAATATCTCCAAAAGAGGAAGAATTAGAAAAATGGGCTCATAAATGTGGTAGAATTGGAATCAAAAATTAATACATGGAGTTAAATGAAAAAAAGTAACAATATTAGTTGGAAAAATTCAAAGGGATCACATAGACTATTATTAACCAGAGACAAGAGCATACTAGACAGAAGAGAGATGTGAGTCACCTTTAGGCAGGGAGGGGAAAACTAGCCTAACTTCACAGACATAATCCTGTTAGATGGCCAGAAGGAAACACTGCTGCCTAAAAGCAGGCAGAAACAGCGATGCTACATGGAAACGCCGAATCATGTGACAGCCATTTGCATACTTCCCTCCCCTTGACATTTACGTTTCATGTTTGTCTGAAAACACAACACAATATTTAGCATAGAAAGACATTCCAAGCCAACCTAATCATTGTGGATGGAAAATATGAACGCAAATGACTCATTTCATTCTGAAGAAAGCAGGCGTCGAGTCAAAGGTAAGTACTTTCATAGCCTCTCTAGGCTGGCATGCTGTTTCTGACAGTTCATTTGCAGAAATGGACATAGGGCTGCAAAAGGAAAAGGATTTGCAGGAGAAAGCCTAGAGGGAGAGAGCGCACGTAATCGCCCTGCTGCTGTGGGCAGGCGGGGTGCACAGGGAAGTGCGGCACCTTGTAGGTTCCAGAAGCTGTAGGTGGTGCTGCTCCCTCATGGAGCCAGCGGGAGACCGCCTGTACGCCAATGGGGTGTGTTTGTCTTGGCCACCCGAAGCCCTACCTGAGCAAATCAGGCCACACGATCTCAAGGTGGCTGCACAGTTCAGCCTTTAAAACATACCCTGTTGTCCGCAGTTTGACATTTTCTGAAGGAAATTTAATTTATATCCAAATATTACACAAAAGGTCAAACTGTTCTGGTTTCCTACAGATAGAGCCCATGTCCACTCATTTCAGAAACAATAATTCCTATTCTACAGAAATATAAATCTCCAACAAGCAGACACCATACAGGTGACTAGGCTACCAGAGTTATATTTAGAAGGCAATCCTCTAACTGACTACTAAAGAATGAGAGGGTATGGAAAATGCATGGACATTTTAATTATAATTTTCAGTTTTTAAGCTACTCTAAAATCAGAGTCATTAAAGTGGCAAGATTCTTCAAAAGGAAAGGTCTGATCATAACAAGAAGAAATATCAATAGAACAAAATGCTCCAATAATATTTAGACTGAACTCAGCCACTTTGCCAATATCATTCCTGAGGCTAGTCCTAAATCACCCATGCTCTACCTGAACAATGGCGGTGAGCCATTATTAGAAGTCTTCAGGGTCTACGGGGTCTACAGGGTCTACAGGGTCTACAGGGTCTTCGGGGTCTACAGGGTCTACGGGGTCTACGGGGTCTACGGGGTATATGGGGTCTATGGGGTCTACAGAGTCTACGGGGTCTATGGTGTCTATGGGGTCTACGTGGTCTATGGGGTCTACAGGGTCTATGGGGTCTCGCTATGTAGATTGGACTCATATAGTGAGTCTCCTGTCTTCCAGACTTGTGCCACCATGCCCAGTCTCAATCGCCATCTCAGCATGCCCTGGGCTAGGGCCTGCACAGCACACCAGGGTTCGAATCCTGGCTGCTGCATCTGCCTAAGTAAGTGCTTTAATCCACTGAGCTATTTGGCCAGCCCTAGAATTCTTCACTTTTGTTTTTCCTTTATTATCATGTTAACACATTAGCATATCCCAGTCATGACTGAAATAAGGAATATTAAGGAATATACCATAATCATATATAACTGAGAGTCAAATCATTCCAAGAAAGAGAAAATTCCTTCTGCAATTTACACTCTGTTGTCCCATACTCTCTGCTTACATAAAGTCCTGACGTCTCACGTAGTACAGCAAGTAAGGGAGTAACCAATTCCTTTCAGAAGAGAGCATTGACCATAGAAATTGTTCTATTGGAGCATTCTTTACAGGACACTAATCGTAAACACACAGAGATACACAGACACTCACACACACATTCATATATTAGGTATTTTAAAAATGTATGCATGGTATATATAACATATACATACATATATATGTATGTATATATAGATATATATATATAGAGAGAGAGAGAGACAGACAGATAGACAGATAGACAGAGACAGAGACAGAGACAGAGAGAAAAAACCATGTGTACTTTATCATCTCACCATTGCAGTGTTATCTGCTATAGACCTTTTCAACCACAGCTCTTCCTAACCCCCGCCAGCCTGGGGTCTGACTCCTGTCTCTCACCTGGACCGTCAAGCCTAGACTCCTGCTATGACCTCTGCTCTAAGCTAACCCTTGCTCCAGCTCTCACCAATGTTCTTCAACCAGAGAATTCTTCTCTGTGCTGGCCTAGAGGTCTGAGGAAGCCACCTACCATCCTCACACCTTCTGATGGCTTCCCACAGTTTCTGTCTACACACAGATGCCCAGCATGGCCTATGCAGACCAACACCAGCGGCTGTCTACAGACCTCTTGGCCTCTACCCCCAGTTTGACCTACTGAAATTGGCTGCAATCCCTTCTCTCCTTCCTCTTGTTTCCACTGCCTACTGGTCCGCATCAAGCATCTTCCTCCAGATTTCCAGCTATTTAACATCCCTTATTTATTGGTCCTGCCTCTTGGAGCCACATTTATTTGTTGATTAAGTCCTGTTGGCTGTGTGTGTTTGTGTGTCTGTCTGTCTGTCTGTGTCTGTGTCTGTGTCTGTGTCTGTGTCTGTGTGTGTTCCCTTTTGTTACAAGATTGCAGTCGTAAAGCTTGACTCTGTTCTCTATTATACCTCCAGGACTTAGCAAAACTGTCCCTTGCAAATCTAGAAAATGTTTACTTGTATGACTTGAATTTTAAAAGTCCCCCAAAAGCTCATACTTTGAAGGCCTGGTGCAGGTGACGGTATAAATGGGAGGTGACAGAAGCTTCAGGAGGTGAGCCTCATTGAAAGATGAGCTCATTGGAAGATGGTCCTCTGGGCTGTCCTGGAGCCTGGCTTCTGCTCTCTTGCTCCACTGACCCTGAATCATGGGTGAGCAGCTGTGGGTCTCTGCCGTTTCCTGTCGTGATGCTCAGTGCAAGTCCAGAGTCAGCAGCACCAGCTGACCATGGACTGAAGCCTCTGAAATTATGAACCGAAATGAATCTCTCCTTTAAGTGGTTGTCTTTTATTTTTTTTTTTAACTTGGGTATTTTATTACAGTGATATGGAAAAATACATTTGTTAAATATTGTTGTATGCATGAATGAATTCAAATTTCCTAACCTTATGCCCAATAGCAACGCTGACCTAAATGTGTGAAGTCTTATACAAGGGCTTCCTTCAGTCATGCATAACTGGGCTCCACTCTAAAACACACAAAAACCTTGCTCTCAGCTTCTGCACTTCCCAAAATACAAAGATAACATGTTAAGGTTTTGGTTAAGGAGGCTTGGCACACTTATATTTTGCTCTCTATTTTTAGAAAAAAAATAAATTATTTCATTTGAAAGTTTGATGATACTCTTTCAAATTAAATTTTGAAAAGGAAGAAATACCTCTCCAGTGCCCATGTTCTGTTCCTTCTTGTGTTCCTGACCTTTGCTATTCATCTCTAAATAGCTAAATATCAATACAGTGCAAGGCGTTGCTGCACTCGGCTCAAGCCTAAAGAATCCTATTAAGGAGTGGAATTGCTCTGAGATTTAAATTTATTAAATATGCACATATCAGAGATGAAAAATGAATCCAATGTTACAAAAGGATTTTGTGTCTTTATTTTTCATTCTTTTGTAAACTCTGTTTGGTACAAAGGATAAAGAATAAAGTTATTGGAAGCACAGCCAGGAAACAGCTTCTAATCCTGAAGTTTGTTTCTCTTTCCCACCCATGTCCAACTATTTGCTCGCAAACGCATGAGTGTACACTTGTGTTTTAGCATGTACAAATAATGCTAAATGCAATTACTGTAAATGTGATCTTATTTTTTGCTTATTTTGTTGTCAAATTAAAGTATGTGAAATAAATAAGATGCAGAAAGAAGGTTGTTGTGTTTGTTTTGTTTTTATAGTGCTAGAGTCTGAACCCAGGGCCTCATCTGTGGGCGGGTATCTGCCACGGAGCAGGAACCCAGTCAAGGTTTTGGTTTGGGTTTCTCTGTTTTTGTTTTTGTTTTTTTCTTTTTCTTTTTCTTTTTTGTTTTTGTTTTTGTTTTGCGTTTGAGACAGAGTCACTAAGTGTTCCATCTGGGCTTGTGACCCTCCTGCCTCAGCATCCCAACCAGGGGGTTCAGGTGGGTCTCCCCACACCTAAAGTCTGGCTCTAAATTCCTAGAGCTGCTGCCTCAAAGACAGGAACTTTGCATCCCAACACTTTTCCTAGGATAAGTCCAATCTATTGCTGAATGAAACTCAGTCTTCTGACCATGGCACTATCCTTTCCACTCCAAGCTGCACTTTTCTTACTTGTCACCTCTGTCTCCTGGTGGCCTTAGGCCCTGGCATGAGGTTCTTCTTATATCCTTACAGGGGGTCTCCAGACAGTAGCCTCTTGAAGGCATCATTATTTGGCAAGTTCAGGGGGTACTCTTTCAAGACATTGCATTTATGTTCTGCTATGTATTTCAAAGCACACAAGTACAACAACTTACTATGTTGAATGCAGAAACTTCAGGCATGCCACTATTAGTGCTGCCCTATCCACCACCCCCTGGACTCTGCTCCTGCAGCTTGGCAGCAGACAGGAAAGAAGAAGAAGAAGAAGAAGAAGAAGAAGAAGAAGAAGAAGAAGAAGAAGAAGAAGAAGAA
>PVJA010026487.1:0-29585 GCA_004027025.1 Myocastor coypus
TAGCATTCAAACACTACACTACTTCAATAGTGATTAAGACAAAGGTTCTTGGCAAGCTGAAATCAGTCGGGAAAGCAGAAAAGAAAGAAAAAAGGTAGTGAAAAAGAAATATATATATAAATATATATATATATATATATATATATATATATATACACACACACACACACACACACACACACACACACACACACACACACACATATATATATATATATATATATATATATATATATATATATATATAATAGCTTGGACAATTGTACTGGTGATTTCCGTCGGTCTATTGAAAGGAATAGTTAATCCTTATTCTTTCTTTCCCCTTTATAATTTTTTTGTTGACCAATTTTATGTGCTTACATTTGGTAATCTGAACAACTAATTTGAAGACAACAATATTCAATATAACAATCATTGTTTTATTTCTATCATTTTGTTTAATGAAATTTCATACTCTTTCTAATGTGGGTTTTTTGCTAATTTTTATTCTTTTTAAAAAATGATATGAGAGTTTAATTGTTTGATCAATCTTATATACCTATATGTATTAATCTAAACTGATCTGATGATGAAAATATGTAGTATAACCATTGTTAAATTTAAACAATAAAAAATTGAAAAAAAATGATATGAGGCCCTGGGTTCTAAGCAACTCAAAATACAAAATAAAATAAGATTTGCAGGTAGACTATCTGTGATGATGTATGTATATTTAAGCACCCAAAATACAAAAGGACATTTTCTTACGAGGTCTACCTAATAACCAAAAATATATTAATGGTATATATTTGTCATAAGAATAATGCTGATTGTGTGGAGTTCATATCTAGGCAGTCTTTTCCTATGCAATAGACCTAGATTTGCATTCCAGCACTAAAACTGCAAGTAACTTTGTTTGAGCCTACATCTTAGCTTCTGTAAAACTAAAAAAAGAACTACTTTGCCGGCTTGTTTTCAGACTAAATTAAGATAACTATCATAAAGCTTTTACAATAATATCTGGGATTTTGATGTTGCTCACTCTTCTCATTTGTAAAATATTGAAATATAGATGAATAATTTTAAAATAACAGCAAATGATTTTTATCTACATGTAACAATTGACACTTTGAAAATATAACCTTCTGAAATTTTCATTTGGTTGTTTGTAAACATGTGATACCCTGCAATAGACGTGTGTGTGTGTGTGTGTGTGTGTGTGTGTGTGTGTTTGTATGTTTGCTTGTGTGAGTGTGAGGGGTTGCCATAAAGCTATTGTGAAAAAAAGAAGCTCCCTTGTTAGCCAAATGAATTTTGTAAGTTGGGAGACTTGAATATAAAATGTCTCCCTTGGTAGTTATAAAGGAAAGTCATGTATACATTTCTGAATGTTCCATTACACACATTTTAATTGCAGTGGTATTTTAATTGCACAGTGATTGCAGTTTTATAAGCAGGACTTATAAAAATAGTCTAAGCTATACTCTATTGAAGGAAGCATTTCAGCATTTAAGAAGGTGATATAAATAAGAGCTGTAAACTACATTAAGCTTTTTATAAGGTGATTGCTCTTTAATTCCACCTTCACTGCACATAGGCTGAAAACAATTGGAGAATGAACACTATAATTGACTAGCATGGAGATTTTAACACTTACTTGCAGTGCTGAGGGAAATCAGTTTCTGAACATCTTCTGAATTAAGCTAAAATCTATCTAGAGCATTTCTATTAAGTTTCCATCTTATCAAACTTGCACATATATGTTTCGTTCTAATTTCTTTGTGGCCTATCCTTGCTCACATAAACAAAAACAAACATGGATATGCTATAAGTTTAAGATCACATATGGATTTTTTAATTGTCCTGTTGTGACTGTTTTAGCTATTAATAGAGATAAGAAAACTCTATGGTTGAAAAATTACCTTTTTACAATTGTCCTGGGTTCATAATATCTGTTTCTATTCTTGCCAAAATCCTTTTGTTTGTTGCTTTGTTTTCCATTTTTGGTCCAAATATATTTGAAGAAATTGATATCACCATGAATAGCATGCACAGATACAGAGAGACTTGTTTAAAATAGTAAAAAGGCTTGGCATCACAGCAGCTGTTTTTCATCTATTGTTCCTCTATGCAAGAATATGTTATAAATGAGTAACTGACATTTATTAGACTCTAGCCATCAGAATCTTTCACGATTCAACCAGTTTTACTGAAACATAATAGACCAAGTTGCTGGAGCCAACTCACATTTGTTGTTTTGTTTTTTGCAGTACTGGGAATGAAACCCTAGGACTGTGGCACTTACAATGTTCCTACATCAGCCTTCCCAAGTGTTGGGATTGCAGCCATGCATCATGATAAACAATACCATTCTACTGCTGAACCTAGAAACTCGAATAATTCTGTTTCCAATATCTTACTTCATACATTTATCAGAAATACTTTTGTTGCTAAGAGTATTGTGTCTATGTGTTTGAAATTCGAATTCTCTCCTGTCTGAAATTACTTTTGCTAAGGCATAGTAAAATCAAATGTATTTCTTTTTTAAAAAATGTGTTTAAGACAGGGTCTGTAGGATCTCCCTACACAGATTGGACTCATAGTGATCGTTCCGTTTTCAACCTCCCAAGTGCTGTGATGACAAACTTGTGACACCACACCCTGTCTCAGGCTGTCTCTGTGCACCCTGGTGGTGTGGCCAGCACAGCATGCCAGTGGCCCAACCCCAGCCCCTGTGTCAGCCTAAGCAGGTGCTTTAGCACACTGAGATATCTGGCTATGCCTAAAAATGCATTTTTATAGGTTTCCCAAGCTATGAAATAAAGAGGCTTAGAATTTATTGACTTTTCTGGATTTTTCTGAATCATATTCTGTGACTTCAGCTTTCTCAGTCTTCTATTTCAGGGTAATTTTTTTTTAAAACTGGGGACCTGTTTCTACTTTTTTTTTAGATTCCATTATCAATAATGGCCTTTTTTGATTTTAATTATATTGAGAATGGATGCATAAAATAAATACAGATCACTTCCTCAAAAGGTAACATTCTCTCAGGCTTTCATAGACAGCAAACTGGTCAAGCAATGGCTGTGACTCATCCAGATGGCTGATACTGACAAGAGTTCTACAAAGCACTGTACATGGTTTCAAAGTAAATCCTCAGGGGCTTTGGCTGATATTGGGAGATACAAAAGTTACATGTTTTGTTACACAGGTCTTGCTCTAACTTGCCTTTAACCAACCAGCAGAAAAGTTTAACCACAAGTCATAAAACAGAAAGCTAGATTAGAATGCTGAACTGTAAAAGATTTAAATCAACAGCTTTCAACATTGCCAGTTTTACCAATAACCCACTGTGAGTATCAAACTTTGGATTATGTGCACAACTACTTTCCCTTAGTTCAATGAGAAGAAATTTTTACACCAATAATGACAGGAAAAATTATCATGTCTACACACTGTGCTCTATATAACTACTAGAAAGACATTGTGTCAATTTTTGCAAATAAGGGATCATCCAAGTGCTGGTTTCACCAAGAGTCAAGCCTTCTATAAACTGACAGGTGAAAAACCTCAGTATATTGAGTTTTTGAGGAAGAAATCCTTAATTCTGTACATCAAAATCTAAGATACTTCATTTCCTCTCCTGGATCCTTATCATCACTGTATTTAAAGAAATCTTGATTTTAGTAATGTGTGAAGTACACATTACTCACCTGAATTTCACTTTATATTGGTTGGTCTTCAAAGTTTGGACCAGTAAAAGAAAAAAAAAAAAAAAAAAGATTTTCCAGATACGGTCACAACATTTCTGTACATTTTACTATTAAACGCACACAAATGAATTTTGAAATTCATAGGAGGTGTCTTTTCTATATTCCTGCTCTCAAGTAAGGTGCAATTACACCACACTCCAATGAAACACTTAGTGTTAGTGCCTGGTATCCAGAGTTCTAAGAGACAGAGTACAGTACATCTTATTTCATACTCCTTTTCAACTTTACATAATGACATGGATCAGGAGACAAAAATAAGGGCCAATGGGTGGGATGGCTCAGTGGTCTAAAGCGCCTGCAGGAGGCTGCAGGGACCTAGGTTCAATCCCCGGCACCACATGCTGCGCCAGCCCTGCCCTTGGGGCGGGCTGAGCCGGCCATAAAAATGAGTGAATAAACAAACAAAGGTTCTGAAACAAGAAAAAAATAAATAAGTAAAATAAAAAATTCTTTAAAAAAAAGTTTAAAAAAGAATAAGGGCCAGTTAGTGACCAATAGGTTGAACCTATAATAGTATTTTCTTGAATATATAATATACAAGATAGAAAAATCCCCTGGTGCTTTAGTGCTCGTGGAATAATGCTTAACAGGTTGTTCTTACACATCTTTCTGTTTGCCTTAGGTCTATTCTTTATTTTTTTTAATTTTTATTTTATTTTTTATTTATTTTTATTTTTATTTTTTTTATTTTTTGAGGCAGGGTCTCGCTATGCAGTTCAGGCTAGCCTTGAGCTCACTTTTGTAGCCCAGGCTGGTCTCGAACTCGCACCGATCCTCCTGCCTCAGCCTCCCAAGTGCTGGGATTACAGGCGTGCGCCACCACGCCCGGCCTTAAGTCTATTCTTAAAATAAGAAAAAGTGTATCTATTTCATATAGCAGAAATATTCTTGAAAAATAGGCCAAAAGTAGATTTACTTATTCAAAAATGAATTTTAACACAACCAGGATAGAATAAGTGGAAAGTATTCCAAAAATAGGATCAAATCACTTAAAATGAAGTTGGAAAATAATATTAGAACAAGTTTATGTGCTCAATAAAAACATTGTATTAAAATCTTGATTAAATTGGGGATTTTATAGAAAATGATGATTCTCTGAGATTTAAGAGATGGGCTCAAGATTGCAAAAGAAAGCAATGAGAATAAAAGAGGAAAAACTAGAATAATGCAAAACCTAAAAGAAAAAAAATACATTTTTTAAAAGGTCAAATTCTCTAAGCTAGGCTAGAAAGAAATAAAACAATGCAATATCGAGTTTCTTGAAATGATATCATTGAGTATCTAATCAACATATACACATCTGAATAGCCCCAAAAGAAGTATAACATTCTCATCCTAAAATCAGATAACATATCTTCTTTAAAATGTCCCATGTGACAATTTTACAAAATTGACTCTATATTTGCCCAAATATATAAACATCTATAGTATGTTTCCAAATGTTGAAAATAAGCTTATTGCATTATTTTTTCATGAAAGAGGAATTTTCTTAAATTGAAATTTTTGGCCCTTTCCGGACATAACATCATATGATCCTCCTTTGTTATTTTTATAATATCTACAAATGTTAGGGTATCTCTTACAATACATAATCAGATTGTTGGAAATAAGACAGCTAATGGACAGTATAAACTTCACTGTATCCTTACAATCATCTTTCAAGACACAAAACATCCATTTCTCTTCCTGGAGCCCTCCACCTTGTCTGTCCAAGTCCATAGAAAGCAAACAAGCAAATAAACAAATGAACAAAAATATTCTCACCATTATTATTACCAATACCATGCTGATTTTATTACTGTAGCTTTGTAGTATAACTTTAGGTCAGCAATTGTAATGTCTCCGGCCTTACCTTTGTTGCCCAGGATTGTCTTCACAATTCTGTGTCTTTTTTGGTTCCAAATAAATTTTGGGAGTGATTTCTCCTGGTCTGTGAGGTATGTTGATGGTATTTTGACAGGAATTGCATTAAATCTGTATAACAATTTAGGGAGTATGGCCATCTTCACAATGTTGGTTCTTCTATCCAGGAGCAGGGAATATCTTTCCATTTTCTGAAATCTTCTAGGATCTCTTTTTTCAGAGTACTGTAGTTTACATGGAAAACGTATTTTACTTCATTAGTTAGGTTAATTCCTAAGTATTTCATTTTCTTCAGTGCTATCATAAAAGGTACTGTTTCTCTAATTTCTCTCTCAGTGTGTTTGTTATCTGTGTAGAGGAATGCTATTGACTTTTGTGTGTTGACTTTGTAGCCTGCTATGCTACTGAATTTGTGTATTAATTCTAGTAGCTTCTTGGTGTAGTTCTTTGGGTCTTCCAAGTAGATTATCATGTCATCTGCCAATAGTGATCGTTTTACCTCTTCCTTACCTATTCTTATTCCTTTTATTACTCTTTCTTGTCTAAGGGCTGTAGCTAATGACTCCAGAACTATATTGAATAGGAGTGGTGATAGGGTACAACTTTGTCTTGTACCAAATTTGAGAGTAAAAGACTTCAGTTTTTCCCCATTTAGAATTATGCTAGCTGTTGGATTGTCATAGATGGCTTTTATCAGGTTGAGGTAGAGCCCTCTATTCCAATTTTCTGTAGGACGCTGAACATGAATGAGTGTTGGACTTTGTCAAAGGCCTTTTCAGCATCAATTGACATGGGCATGTGATTTTTTTTGTCTTGTCTCTATTGATATAGTGTACTGTGTTTATAGATTTGCATATACTGAACCATCCTTCCATCCCTGGAATGAATCCTACCTGGTCATGGTGTATAATCTTCTTGATACTTTGTTGTACTCTAGTGGTAAGGATTTCATTGAGGATTTTTGCATCTATGTTCATGAGAGAAATTGGTCTATATTTTCTTTTTTACTTGCATCTCTCTCTGGTTTTGGTATCAGTGTAATACTTTCCTCTAGGAATGATTTTGGAAGGATTGCTGCATTTTCAATTTCATTGAAGAGTTTGAGGAGTATGGGGATTATGTCTTCTGTAAATTTCTTGTAGAATTCAGTAGTGAATCCATCAGGTCCTGGACTTTTCTTTGTAGGTGGGCTTGTTTTTACATTTCGTATTTCATTGTCTGTTATCGGGCTATTGAGAGTTCTCATATCTGCTTCATTCAGTTTTGTTTATTTGTACTTTTCTTGGAATCTATCCATTGCATCTGTGTCTTCAATTCTGTGAGAGTCGAGAGTCTCAAAATAGCTATTTATGATCCTCTGTGTCTCTGCTGGGTCTGTAGTAATTTCACCCTTTGCATTCCTTATTGCTTGAATTTGAGTCCTTTCTTTACTCTTTTTGATGAGGTTAGCTAGGGGCTTATCAATTTTATTTAATTTTTCAGTGAACCAGCTTTTGGATTCATTACTTCTTTGTAGTGTTTTCTTTGTCTCAATTGAATTAATTTCTGCTCTAATCTTTATAATTTCCTCTCACCCTTGAGCTTTGGGTTTTGTTTGCTCTTACTTTCCTAGTCGGTTTAGGTGCTGCATAAGAGTATTTATTTGGTCCCATTCCATTTTCTTAATGTGTGAGTTCAGAGCTATAAATTTCCCTCTAAGAACTGCTTTCATTGCATCCCATAAATTCTGGTAAGTTGTGTTTGAGTTTTCATTAAACTGTAGATATTGTTTAATTTCTTGTTTAATTTCATCTGTAACCCACTGTTTGCTGAGAAGAGTGTTGTTTAATTGCCATGTAATCCTGGAGGTCCTGTGGTTTCTTTTGTCATTTATTTCCAATTTGATTGCACTGTGGTCAGATAACATGCATGAGATAATTTCTGTTTTCTTGCATATAGGTGAGAATGACCCTTGGGCTAATATGTGGTCTATTTTATTAAATGTCCCATGTACAGCTGAGAAAATGTGTATTCTGAAGTGGTTGGATGGAACACTCTGTGTATGACCAGTAAGTCCAGTAGTTCCAAGTTCTGGTTCAGTTCTACTACTTCTTTGCTAATATTTGTCTACTTGACCTATCTTTTTTGGATAAAGACTTGACCTACCTTTTTCAGATAAGGGGCTATTGAGGTCTCCTGTTAAGATTGTGGTAGTGGATGTTAGATTTTTCATGTCCATTAAAGTTTGTCTTATATAACTTTCTGCTCCTGTGTTGGGTGCATACATATTTATGAGTGTCACCTCTTTATCTTGAAGTTTTCCCCTAACCAATGTGTAATAGCCTTCTTTATTTCGTTTGGTCAAACTTGGTTTGAAGTTTAGACTGTCTGCAAGCAGGATTGCTACCCAAACTTTTTTTTTTTTTGAGTTGCTGGAACATGTAGTATTGTTTTCCATCCTTTAACTTTTAGCCTATGAGTTTCTTTATGAGTTAAGTGTGTTTCTTATATACAGTATATTGTTGGGTTTTGCTTCCTTATCCACTCTGCCAGTCTATTTCTTTTAATTGGAGGGTTGAGTTCATTTACGTTGATGGTTATAATTGAAATGTATTGACTTATGATTAACATGACTTTTATTGACTACGTTTACCACTTTTTCTCCTGTTTAGTTGGTTACCCTATTTGGTGGGATCTTTCTGTCCTCATTTGTTGAATACAGGTCGTTTTGGTCCCTCTCTGAAATATTTGATAGTATGCTGTATAGTGTTGGCTTTGACGTCATGAAATTCTTTAGTTGTTCCTTGTCATGCAAATATTTCACTTCTCCCTCATACTTGAAGGAGAGAGTTGTTTTTGTTTTGTTTTGTTTTGTTTTGTTTTGTTTGTGTTTTTGAGATAAGGTCTCGTTATACAGTTCAGACTGGCCTTGAGCTCACTTTTGTATCCCAAGCTGGTCTCGAACTTGCACTGATCCTCTTGGGAGAGTTTTGCCAGGTATAGTAGTCTGGGCTGAAATTTGTGTTCATGGAGGACTGGAAGCACTCTGCTCCATGCTCTTCTTGACTTTATGGTTTGTGAAAAGAAATCTGCCATTATTTTGATGGGTTTTCCTTTAAATGTGATCTGTTCCTTTTCTCTAGCAGCTTTTAATATATTATTCTTTTGCTGGATTTCTGGGATCTTGACTATTATATGTCTGGTTGTGTTTTTATTTGGGTTGATGTTATTTGGAGTTCTGTATTCTTCAGTTACTTGAATGTCCAATTGCTTTCCCATATTTGGGGCGTTTTCTGCTATTACTCCTTCTTTCTCCTTGATTCCTATTAATCTCACGTTGCTCATTTTTGCATCATATTGCAGATTTTGAATTATTTTTTCCTGCATCCTACTTGTTTTTAAGAGATACTTTCATACTTTTTCACTGGCTGTGACTGTATCTTCAAGATATGAAACTCTACCTTCACTTTCATTCATACGGTTTTGCCAACTTGTGATTGAGATTTTATTTTCTTGTATATCTCTTTGAAACTGTTTCATGTAATCTATTTCTTTCCTCTATTGTTCAATCAGGGAATCCATCAGTTTTCTATTCTCTAATTTTTTTTAATCAATGTCTTCTTTAGTAATACTGAAGTCTTTCATTATAGTTATCCTTTCTCTCTCTAGTTTGGAGAATTTTTCTGCTCTGTTCTCCTCTTTACTTTTCTGCATTTATTCCTTTATTTTAGATGCTATTAATTTACAGATGTCTTTTTCACTTCAGGGGTTATTTCTGTTCTGGTTTCCTCTGTACATTTCTGCAATTGTTTTTCCACTTCAGATTCTATTAATTCATGCATTTCTTTTTCTTTTTTATTTCAAATGCTATCTCTGATCTCAGTTGCTCAATACGTTTCTGTACTTGACTGTGTACCTCAGATTCAGAGGTTTTGGTTGCATGATTCCCATTTTCTTTCATGGTAGTGTCTCCTGTATTTGATTTGGGTGGGCTCAGGCCCTGAGATTGCATCTTACTCCTTGTTATTATCCCTTTGTATGGCAGTGATCTCTGCCCTTTGGTGAAGTTATGCTGTTAGCGTCTATGGGAGTTTGGTCTGGATCCACCAAACTTGTTCTCCAGATGTGCCTGGCTGCATGTTGGAGCTCAGTCTGCTGGCTGCTGTGAGGCTCCGTGGTCAGGGACTGTAGGTGGAGTCAGAGCTCAGAAGTTGAGTCGAGCAGGCTTGCGGGCCAGATGGGATGGCGGATGGGTTCGGGACTGGAACTTGAGTGGGAGGTGCAGGAAAATGGCGGTGGGCTGAGGGTCCTTACCTGACAGGTGCCTCTCACTCTTATTATTGGAAGCATTTTTGATTCTTTGAAATTTTCACAGAAGACTTGCTCACCCCATTTTCCAGCTATTGGCAGATATAACTGCAATTCATTCTTCTATCTCTGTCTCTTGGTGCTTTTTTCCTAAGAATATCTCTACTTAACCAGGCGTGGTGGCACACGCCTATAATCCCAGCACTTGGGAGGCTGAGGCAGGAGGATCAGTGCGAGTTTGAGAACAGCTTGGGCTACAAAATTGAGTTTAAGGTCCGCCTGAACTGCATAGCGAGACCCTGTCTCAAAAAGACAAACAAACAAAAAGAATATCTCTATGGTTTAAGGAAAAGACAAAGAATCAAGGAGATAAACTAAAAATACAAATTCACAGTGCAACTGAGAATTTTAATGGGTCAGCTTATTTCTTGACTACCTACTATATTCTAAAAAGCTCTTTATAGGAGCAACTAGACGAATCAGGGGCAAAGAAAGTGTCTCCCAACATGGTTCTTCATGAAGTTTGCAATACAGTAAGAAAGATATGGCATGGTATAGGGAAGAATAGTGAGATAAGCCCCTAATTTATATTCCAACATTAAGAAAAAATGTACCTTGACCATTCACATTTGTTAAAATCAGAATAGTTGCCAGAAGGACACTTTGACATACAGGAGCAATGCTCTAACTTCCTGATGCCTCAAGTAAATGTCAGAAATTTCTCAAGGGGAGAAATTGTACCCTTTCCTTACCTCACCTTGTCAGCGCTTCATGGCATCATCCACACAGAATATAGAAAGAATTTCTGCTGATTGATCACAAGGTACAACTACCACGTCCAGATTCCACTGTGAAGTAGCAATCAGTGAGATTGTTATTCCAGGCCTTTTTAATAATTCGAAGCCACTGCTCTACTAGCCAAGCTAAAATCTAAAGCCCGAGATCTCTGATGAAAAACAGTCCTTGTATTACAGTTAATGAAAATATAGTTTTATGTTGAGAGAAAACCTATTGAGTACTAAGTTGTTCCTAAATATTTGTATGGGCAGCTGAATAGTGAGAAATGATAATATTAACTTTTGAAGATTTTTCCTTTTTTGTGTGTGTGTGGGACCAGAGTTCATACTCACAACCTTGCACTTGCCAGGCAGGCACTTGTGCGATGGAACTACTTCTTGTTCAGAATAAAAAAGTGTTTTTCATTTCTGGTAAAATCAAATCACTTCCTGGAGATATTATTCTTAGGAAAATGTTTTGTCAGTAGAACATTCCGTGACGAATATGCTAAGTAGATTAATATTCATAGAAGAGAAAATTCCTTCCTTTAACAAACTTTTAAACAAAAAATTCACTTAATAAATTAAATGCTATTTGCATATCGACTATACAGAAAGTAATACACTATATATTGTATGATTTAAAAATAAAGAATAAAATGTCACAATAATGCCATAAATAGTGGGAAAGTTTTATGACTTTTTAAACTTTATTTTCATGCCAATAGCATTGATGTCCTATAGAATATGCTTTAGGTTGGCAGTACCTCATTTATTTGCATTTCATTATTATTAACTTTCTGTTTTTCTTTGCTATTTTGTCTTATACTTTTAAAAGTAGTAACTTGGGCCAGCCAGATAGCTCAGCAGACTAAAGTACCTGCTTAGGCAGAGTGCAGCTGCTGGGGCTTGATCCCTGGTGTGCCATGCCATGCCCTACCCCCCGGGGTGCCCTGAGATGGCATCTGCGCCTGAAATCCCAGTGCTGGGAAGGCTGAACACGGGAGTACTGCTACGAGTCCAATCTATGTACAGAGAAAAAGAAAAAAGTAACAACTTTATAGAACTTTTCTGGAGAAGTTTTTTTTTTTTTTTTTGACTGTTTCAGGCTGCCTCTGGAGATTGGACTGCAGTACTCTGTGCCTGATTGGGCTTTCTCATGCAGGCATTTAAACCACTGAGCTAACTGGAGAGCTCACTTCTACAGAAATTTAAATTTGGAAAGGAAAGGTGTATCTATGTAGTAATATTTTATGCACATCTCACAAATTTAAAGTCTTACCTGATTGTTTAAAATCGCATCTATGTCAATCTTTTAGCCAATTTCAAAGTTACATGACATGATTGAAGTATAACATGGATGCCATTTTGAAGTTGTGGTTCCATAATTTTAAATATTTGTTCAATAATGTTTCCTGCTGATCAAATAACTTTCTCTCAGGAACATGGGAAAGAAGAAAACAGAAAAGACAAGCTGAAGGAATCAAACTGTTCTTAAAATGCAACTGGCTGAATTAAATGGAATTAATTATATATTGCATCTTTAATAAAATACAATTTTCAGCAATCAGACAATAACTCTGTGATGTTTTAGAGCTGGCCTGATAGCTCAGCAGACTAAAGCACCTCCTTAGGCAGAGCGAATCAGCTGGGTTTCGAACCCAAGCATGCCTCCCATACACATACAGACACACACAGACACACACACACACACACACACACACACACACACACACACACACACAGAGGCACAATGCGATAGCGCTTGAGCCTAGATGTGGTGGCACTCGCCTGTAACCCCAGCTCTTGGGAGGCTGAAACCAGGAAAATCACTACTAGTCTGTTCTACATATTAAGACCCAGTAGACTCTGTCCTAAATGCAGATAATAATAATAATAATAATAATAATAATAATAATGTGTTTTAATTTTTGCATGACATTTTCATGTACAGAACACGTAAAATGGACAAATATGGCAATTATCAAGAAATGCATGTTAAAATTTCAACCCTCTCAGTTGTCAGACTGTGTCATCACAAAATTTTACAGTGATAGTAGGGTAAAAAGAAATTTTGAAGGCCAACTTTAAAATGAAGCAGTAATTAAGTAAGCAGATGTCTTGATTGGTGTGTAATTGGCATATTTCTCTAAAAGCTAAATTTCTTTGTCCATCTGAACTTGGTCAATGACCT
This sequence comes from Myocastor coypus, assembly GCA_004027025.1. Lineage (NCBI taxonomy): Eukaryota > Metazoa > Chordata > Mammalia > Rodentia > Myocastoridae > Myocastor > Myocastor coypus. The sequence continues at coordinate 12,873 of PVJA010026487.1, forward strand.
ACTTTTTGCCAGTCTACCAATATTGTATGCTACCTTGCAAAAGTGAAAAGTCATCTACCTATTATGAAATGAAATAATGTAGTCAAAATGATGTATGATATTCAGCAAATATTTTAGTTTGGCTTCTCTTATATATTATGGCATACACAAACATTTTATAAGCAATTTTATGTTGATTCTCAAATTTAAATATAGAGAAGCCCAAATATTATTTAAGACTCAGAGAATTGCAAAATAAAATTTTGTAAGTTTTTAGATTCTTCTCATTCTGTTCCAGTTTGTTTCATGTACAAATGTATATGGATATATATGGAATATATATATATATATATATATATATATATATATATATATAACAAATAATTTAACTTTACAAAAAGGTGTAAACTGACACATAGTTCTTTCACCCAGATTCCACCAATAGTAACATATTGTGTAACAATAGTATAATCAAGGAAATTAATAATAACTAGATTATAGAACAAATTAAATGTCATCAGGATTCCTATTGATGTTGCTTCTCTTCCAGTGCCCAACATTATATTAGCTCTTATATCTCTTTTACCTCCTCTAGTTTTTTTCATATATTTTGTATAGAATCTACAGGGTCTCACTACACAGATCAAACTGGTAGTGATCCTCCTATTTTTCAGTCTCCCAAGTGGTAAGATTACAGGTGCACACTACCATGCCCAGTCTCAATCACTGTCTTAGCTAGCGCCAGGGGAAGACTGGCATGACAGGAGAGGAATCGAACCCCTGGCCCCTGCATCTGCCTAAGCAGGCACGTTAGTCTGCTGAGCTGTCTGTCTAGCCCCACCTCCTCTAATTTGTGACAGTATTTTATTTATTGTATGCATTTTACAACCTTGACCCTGTTCAAGGGTGTAGATCAGATGTTTGGTAAAAAGTGTCTTAATTTAATAAAATGATTTGTGGAATTGTTTTACATTATTACACTAAGACTATTTCTTGCATTTTTACCACTGAAGCTTTGTACATTATATATATATATATATATATATATATATATATATATATATAGATAGATAGATAGATAGATATAGATATAGATATAGATATAGATATAGATATAGATAGATAGATACACACACACACACACACACACACTGGGCATTGAACTAGGGACTTGGTGCTTGCAAGGTAGGCACTTAAGTTGTGCAGTTCTTTTTGAGATCCTCTATCTCTCTTACTCTGTCTCTGTCACTGCCTCTGTCTCTGTCTCTCTCTCTCTTTTTCCCACAACCCTTCTACTCTTCTTTATATCCTGTACCATATTTCTCCCTGTACGATGTCTGGTGTTGAAGCTAACTCCTCAGATTTGAAGGTTTGTATTAGCATGACTAGTTTCACATAATCAGTTTTGTATCAGTTACAAAAGATCACATTATGTTATAGAAACTACAACTTGTATATCCCAGGGCTAAGGGAACACAAGTGCATTTTTCGCTCTCTACACATCAACCACAGGTTGCAAGGAGGGCTTTGCGCATGCTGACACCTTCTCAGGTATTCAAGCTGATGAAGCAGCCTCACCTTCAGCACTTCTGATCATCATCAGAGAAAAGAGAATATTTACGTCAGCAACTAATTTCTCATGCTGGAAGCAACACATCAAGCTTTTGCTCTTAATTCACTGTTTTGATGTGGTCATATAGCCTTGTATAAGGCCACCAGGAAATACATTCTTACTATGTGCTTGCAAGGGAAAATCAGAAATATATGACAAAAATATCAGCTCAGATCACATATTTGCTATCATATTTGGACATTTTAAACTTTTTTTGAGACTCACTATAGTGCAGGCTGACCTTGAACTCCCTAATTTAGCCTAGGCTGATCTCAAATTTGGTATAATCCTCCTGCCTCAGCTACTCTAATTTGGGATTATAGGGTGCACCACATGCCTGGCTGGGCACTTTAAATTTATTTCATGAAATTATTTTCTAACTTTGTACTTCATGCGTAATGAGAAATTCAAAAAGTACTAAAAAGCATAAATTATAAAACATTAAATTATTCCTGAGTCAACCCACCATAATTATGCATGAATGTTTTGCATTTATTATTTTACATTTGCTTTTCTGTATATGTACATGTATGGGTAATCAGGACCTCATTTCAGAAACTCATATACATATAGCCAGATTTCACTTATTTTTAAAAACATCTTTCCAACTCATCACATAGCCTTTGAAGTGACTGATTTATTAAATAACTATTCCAGCACACATGTCAAGGCATATTAATTTACATTTTTAGATCATATAGCTGTTTTTCACATTTTGCCATCATAACACTGCTGTGAGATAATCCATTAAATTACATTTCTTCTGTTTTTCAAATTAGCAAATGAAAGTTGAACAGCCATGAGAATATGGTAGCTTCTATATGCTGACTGGTTTAGCTTTCTTATTCCTGAAAAATGTGCAACTGTCAATAAATAAAGTCCTTGCTGCACTGCACTCTACGGCAATAGGGTACTTACTTACCTGCAAAGCAATTTCATCTTTTATTCTTGAGCATCGCCAGAGCTGTAGATGAATTTTAAACTGTCTGTTAAATAATATATGTTTTGCGGTTGATCTTCTTGGTGTTTCCAAGCATGTCGTTATATTACCTACATATTTTCATGGTTTTCCCTTATCTGAGAACTCCATGGTGACACCCCTGAGACTGATCCTTGCAGACCTCTGTCTGAAGGAAGCATAATTGGCAGAGGTCCCCAGCCACTGCCCTTTAAAATCCATCACTGCATTGATATGGAGCTCACATTTCCCACGAGTTTATCTCAAATACTCAGACAAAACTGTGTGAGAAACACAGGGCTCCTTTTACATCCCATTTGGATGAAGGACTGTCCATCAGCTTTACTAACACCTTTTTATAGCTACACCATAGAATAAGACATTAGCTAGCCAAATTGATCTTCCTTTCTTTCCACCACTGGGGGTAGATTTGCATCACAATGTGATGACGCAACCAGCCCCACTGGGTTTTATTCTCCCATGTTTTTTCTTTGTAGGCATTTCCCATAATAAATTCCTTGCACATATAGTATTACCTCCTTCTGATAGGACTGAAGCCAATGTGTCCACCCCCCCTTCCCAGCCTCACTTTGCTTCTGTTATTTTTACTTTAGGGAGAACACACAATGATGTAATCTTCGCTTTCTCATTTTAGATTGTAGTGTGCAGAATTCTGGAATCTTCCTGTGTCCTACAGTAGGTATGGGGTAAAATGTAAGAGAAGGAATGAACATCTTGATTTTTCCACCTATCTCCAAGGAGCCATGACAAGGTAAAATAGAGGCACACTATGTGTTTCTTGTTCTTCCTTGTTAGGATGCCAGGAGGAGAACAAACTCATCAGTGTAGGCACAGAACCTTGGGATACCACCGAATCAGGGTTCAAGCTAGCTGCCTCATCTTGTAAATGCTGAGACACAGTACAAGTGTATAGTTCCACCACTGCAATGAAGAGGTCTTCCATTCTTGGAGAAAATGAGTAGAGGCAGTGTCTCCTCTCTTGGCATGAAGAGGCCTCTAGGTCTCAGACAATTCATTTTCTAGGGAACCCCCAGGACTACATTTGGTCACTTTTTCTCATTGCCTCCAATCCCCTTTAAAAAGATGATTGTTGTTAGTTTTAGTACTTTTCATGATATAAAAATGTTCTTATATAAAACTTATAGAATTCTTAAAATTAAGCTATATATTCATTCCTGGGATGGCCCTATTGTTTTTTGGAGGTGCTACTTAATGAATTAATTTATTTTTATGAAGTAGAATATTCTCATTTGAATTTAATTGAAATTAGATTATTGTGGAAAGATGAGTTATGTAAAGTATACATATGCATGTAAAGATATGAATTCATGTGTGTCTATTTGTTATGGTTTATGTCTAGTTGTCCCTCCAAAACCTCATGTAGTCATTGGGCGGGGACTTCTATAGAATGAGACTTGACTCATGAGTCACTGGGATTATGTGTTTTAGCACTGATGGGATCGTTGGTCTGAGTAGGGCTGGGACTATGGGTGTGGTCTAGGGCCGATATCCTAAGGCAGAGAGCCTGATGGGAATATAAAGAGAGACAGAAAGACAGATAAGAGCTGTTGCTCTGCTGCTGTGTTTGGTTGGCTGCCTCTGTTACCATTTTGTTTCTGTTCCACCACCATGAACTGGATGCTCTCTGTCCTGCTCCACTCAGCCTTGGGCCAGCCAAATATGGACTGAAACCTCCAGTAACTGTGAACTAATAAACCTTTCCTTTCTTCATTTTGAGTGTCCGGGTATTTGTCCCAGCAATGAGTAAAACGTAACTAAGACACTATTACTTTGCTAATTATTGATAGCCTAATTGTGCTCTGTTCAAAAACAAATTACTTGAAATTCCATTCTCTTTCATAAGATGAAATAATACATTTCGAATTAAATTCATCAAAATAGGAAAACACCGTTTCATCTGCACTGAAAACTTTTTTAAAGGTTAATATCATTTTAGTTTCCTCCACTCTAATGAGTTGCTTCCATTTTCATCTAATTATGTCACTTTATATAAGTTTTATTCTCTGTAAGTAGTTTTTAAATTGTAAGAATGTACTATACAATCAGTTATTAAAAGCTCTGTACTTTTGTTCACTTTTTATTTTAAATTTTATTCCTCAATTTTTTTTCATTATTTTATTTGCTGAAATTTTATGTACAGAATATCTTACAAAATTCTGTTTACTGTTATTGCCTACATTATAGTTTATGAGTATACCCTTTAAATGTTCTGACTTTTGATGACTTTTTCCTTTCAACACTGAACATTTAGTTAATCTAAATTATTTATTCTATAAGGAAGGTTTTTAAATTTATAAACATTTTAATGAGTACTTTTTTGAGTTTCTTTTTTTCTTTCTTTCTTTCTTTCTTTCTTTCTTTCTCTTTTGTGCTTGGCTCAGACCAGGATTGAACTGAGGTCCCTGAGCTTTGCCTGAGCATGCCTAATCAAGTGCTTTAGATGGCTCAGCTGTCTCACCAGAGTCTGACTACATTTCTTATGTTTTAATTCTATATATTCAATTAGTTTCAATTACACTTTTCTTGTGTTTTTATAATTTACCTATTTGAAATATAAAAATACAGCCTTATAACAATATTATAATACAAACAAATAATGCAAATTTTGAAAATAATTTTGGTTATTTTCTCTACATATAGTAACTAATATTTCTAGTTTGTTTACTATTGAAATACAAGGTGAACAAAAGTACAGAGATTTTTATAACTGTGATTGCATAATAATACATTCTTACAATATAAAAACTACATTTACACCTTTTTGTGCTTTTGTAGATACATTTATATATATATATATATATGTATATATATGTATATATTTCACTTCATCAGTGTGCCTACAAAATCAAGATCAATATATATTTTTAAACTATTTTTAATTTTTGTTTAGTTTTTCTTAGTACAAACGCATACATTAGCTTCCTGTTATAGCTCATTATTTTTAAATAACCACGTGGAATTTCCTAGTATTGATCCTCTCTAACAAGGAATTTAGGGTTGGACTAGAAATCAGTTGTGTCCTATCACTCTCTGTAACCAGTGAGATTCTTTCAAGGTTGTTAATTTAACTTTGTGTATGGTGAAGTTGTGTTCAATTTTGTTTTTCTTTTCCTCTTGTCTTTAACTGAACAAATATTATTTGAAAGAATATATTGTGAATTTCCAACAAGTATCCAGGGTTTAATAATTCTAACTTTTGTATTCAAATGTCATTCTTTTAAACAAGCTTCGCTTTTTTAGCCTCAGTGTAGGATAGCTTTTCCTCTCTCCACTTAGAGGTGAAGCTCGAAAATCAAGCTTTTTAATAAGATCTATAGACTTCCATTATATTTCCCCTGCTTGTTTCTCCAACCTCAGAAACCATTTCCTCCCTCCAAAGAGACTCACAAACAATGCACATCACTTTCCATCCCCAGATTATTCCTCATTCTTCTGGACTTTCTGGTCTCAATTGATCTTTTTCTTCCTGCGTTGAGTATCTTTCTCCTGTTCTCTTTCCAGCTGATTCTTATATATCATCAACAGTCTTCTTTGGATTCACCACTTCTTTAAAGCTCACAATTTCTCTGATTTGTCTACTTCTGTGTCCCTGAGTGTAGTGGTTAATACATGGTGTCAACTTGGCTGAATGACTCAGTGGCCCGGTTCTCTATTGGTGGGAGCCCCGCCCTGGAGTACAATTGGTTCCTCCCTGGAGCATGACCAGGGCCTGCCTAGGATATGCCTCCTCCCTAGAGTGGGATCAAGGACCCATCCTGGGGTATGACTGGTTCCCCTCTAGGGCACAATGGGCCCACTTCAGAATGACTGAGCTCAAAGAGACCTTTTAAAGGGCTGAGAAAGGAGTCGAGACTTCACTTCGTTGGAGAAGCTTCAGCCTTCGCATTCAGCCTGGACTTCATCATCGGGCTTGCAGCGCAGATTCTTCAGCCTCCAGCTTGGATCTTTCACCATCCATTGCAGACTCTTCAGGGTCCGTTACAGACGCTTGAGTCTTCCAGCACAGACTCATCAGCTGATGGACAGAGACTTACACGGAGTGCTGCAGTGAAGTTCAGACCTCGGAACTGAATTCTTCAGTCTAGAGCATACAGACACCCTCTGCGCACTTCTTCATCTGACTCTGGCTGACTACTGTAAGACAACCTTATAATTCCTTAGAGATTGTATATTTTGTGTTAATATCCATTCCTTATATCTTTTCTGTTCCTCTAAGTAAAACCCTGACCAATACCCTGAGTTTCCTGTCTACAATAGCATCTAGCATCTTGTTACTTCTGTTTCTGATAGTTCCAAACGTATCTTCCGAGTTTCCTAGAATCTTCACATTCTCATTTATGCAACTATTTTTTGTAATCTTGAAGAATAGAAACCAGTAAAACATGCCACACAATTAAGCAAAAACATAATAAAGTATAAAATTACATGCATATAATTAATCATGTATAAATTAGATAAAATTTACATAGATAAAAGATGTTAACATAGATTTAAATTAGATATTCAAATACAGAATGTTAATGCTAATCACCCATCACCATCCATGTCTAAAGTATATTTATAAGCCATTGACAAGTATTGTAAATGTCTACAGAAATCCTAATGAGGATTTCAACATTATTATTATCTTATCTTTAAGAATATATTTCATCTGTTTTTATCTGGAACCGGAGATTGAACTCAGGCTCTTGCCAGGCAAGCACTTATTTTACTGAGCTATCTCCCCAGCCCCAAGAATGTATTTCAGTTAGTAAAACCAGTCTAAATTGCTGAGGAAATCAGAGTGAAGTAAGGTGTTCATCTATAACTTACAAAATAAGTTTTGTGTTCATTTTTAAAAAACATATCTGCAATCAGACACAATAGCACATAACTGAAATCCTAATATTCTAGGAGGCTGAAGCAGGAGGATTAAAAATTTGAGCCCAACTCCGTGACTTAGTGATACCCTTTCTCAAAAGAAGAAATAAAAAGAGCTGGCATTGAAACTTTGTACAAAGATCCAGGGTTCGATTCTTGGTAGGAATAAAAAAAAAGTGACCCACCCATAATATTTGTGTACCTATTGCTGAACATGCTCCATTACATTTTGTCCAGAAGAATTTAAGTTTAATTAAGAAAAGTGAAAGTTTTGCAAAAATACCAATCAGTAATTCAAATAATACCCACTTATATGACCTCAGACAATAAATGATGTGAGTCTTGTTCATTTTAGTTGTCTAGAATTATGACTGGTATATAGAAAATGGTTTGTACATGTTAGATGAAGGAACTTTCATTGAATTCTAAAGCAAAAGAAATTATCAGTAAAATTATGTAAATTAAGAATAAATCAATTCACCTAACAATAAATATATTGACCTTAAGTTCAAAGAGATTACTTATATTATAAAATACCCATATCTCTTTACAGAAAACTTACAACATAATATAAGTAAGCAAATTTTTTATTGGAATGTAATTGCAAAAATGTAAGCCGACTCTGGAGCAATTTGTTTAATCACATTAAGACTCAATTTCCTCATTAGCATGATCAAGATTTTAAGATGCTTATTGCTTCTAGCTTTGACATTCTCAATTTCTGTGTGGCTTAGTTACTTTTTACTGGTTGCTGGGACAAATACCCAACACTCAAAATGAAGGAAGGAAAGGTTTATTTAGCTCACAGTTTGTGGAGGTTTCAGTCCATATTCGGCTGGCCCAAGACTAAGTGGAGCAGGGTGGAGAGCATCCAGTTCATGGAGGCAGCACAGCAGCAAAATGGTGACAGAGGCAGCCAACCGAACACAGCAGCAAAGCAGCAGCTACAGCTTTAGTCTGTCTCTCTGTCGCTCTTTATATTACATTCAGACTCTCCGCCTTAAGATATCTGCCCTAGACCACACCCATAGTCTCAGCCTTACTCAGACTGATAATCCCATCAGTACTAAAACACAATCCCAGGGATCAAGAATCAAGTCTCAATCTATAGAAGCTGCGCCCCATGATTGCATGAGGCTTTGGGGGGACAACTAGACATAAACCATAACACTGTGGTTCAGTATTTTACTTAAATACAGTAGCTTCATCACATAACTTGTGCTTTGTGACTATAATTGGAAAAATACATACTCAGTTCACAACTGTAATAGTATATAATAAAAATAATTTGTTCTGATCCTTGCAAATCATTTCTTCTAAACGTTGTCTTCCAGTCAGTACAAATATTTTCTTGAAATTTATTTTTGTGCTGCAACTGTACCAAAAGAAATCATTGACTTTTTAATGTAAAATTCACTGTACATAGTTCCTGAAGAACTAGGAAGTGTTTTAAAATGTGATACAAGGTCATAGTCATACATCTGCTAAGCATGCTGCACATTTCTTCTGTATAAGTAGTACTGAACATACCAACGGAATTTAGACAGTAATCATTTCTCACTTCTAACTACAAAAATATTCACTAAATTTAGTGATGCAGTTTTTATGTAACCAATTTATTGATTTTTATTTCAAATGCTGCACAGCATTGGGGAAGTGCATTCCCTTTTCCTCAGGGATATCAGATCTTACTGGGTTACTCTGAAGAGATCTTTGATAAAAAAGAAAGAAAAACTCACAGAACGTAAGGGAAACCACTTTTTAGTGAAAATAATAAGTGCTTAATAATGTTACTTTTAGTGTTTAATAATTTTACATTTTACTCTTCTCACCTACATAGTATAAAAGGAATGAAAGAGATCTCTCTATGTAAAATAGCATTTGGTAGGCACAAAAATGTTACCTGTATCTATTTAAGTTAAACTCTGAAAATAAGTCACATCTGGGCAAGAAAAAAAAAGCAATAAGAAATTCCAGCCCCCCAAAAGTAATTTCTTGGAACAAATAAGTGAGAAAAGCATTTGGAAGGAAAGTGCTGAACTCAAGTTGAAGCACTGACAAATTCAAACCTGAGGTAAACACTATATTGTTTGTTCCTCTAATACTTCAGAAAACCTAGGCAATAATGTAGGGAAAATATGTAATTTGAAAATTTTACTGCTTCCCAAAACATTAATAGATGTCACGATGCATCATAATGGCAATGTCCTGGATTCAGTACACAACACTTAAAAACAAATGAACAAAAACACAACAAGGCTTCTTTGGATTATTACACTGTTATATATTTTGAAGTGTAGCTTTGTTCATACTGAAGTAGCAGGATTTGCTTTTAAATCTCTCTGTCACCACAGAAAATCTCACAATTATTTTCATGGCAAAAGCCAAGTGTAGTGAAAAGTCTGTTGAAAATGACCAAGTAAATCATCACTCAACTTGAAAAAAATGTGATAAAATTTAGAGTTGCATATTGCAAGTATATAGTGTAGATTTTTTGTTTATATTTCGCTAAATGTCCAAACTAATGTTTCTTCAGAAATTCTTAAAGCATTAAAAAACCTTGAAAGTACTCCTGTAGTGAGTCACTGATATCCTGCCTCGTACTGTGGTGCATGTCAGAAAAAAAAGAGCAAGAGACAAAACAGAGATGCAGACAAGGATTTTGGAGGAACAGTTGTTCACCAGGAGCTGAAGGCCACAAGGCACCTAGAACCTTCATATTCATTCATTAAGGAAAATGGGGAGGGACTCGTGTCTGGATGTGCTGGACAAGTGACAAGGAGGGCCAGGCTTATAACAGGGGGAACAGAGCACTTATCATAATGCTGTGGGGAGCAATGAGGAAGCTTCAGTTTCCCCAGGTGCCTTGTCTTCTCCAGCAGACCTTATCTTGCCCTGTGAGGACACAGCAGTCACCAGCCCTTGGGCTTTGTCTCAGTTCCTTTTCTTTGGTGGCTGGGAAAAATATCCAGTACACAAGCTTAGGGAAGGAAAGGTTTATTTAGCTCACAGTTATTGGAGGTTTCAAGATACTTCCCCTGCTCTATAGGATCTGGAGAAGACTGGGGCACTGCCGTGTCCAAGGTGATCTGATCCATCCCTCCAAGAGAGGCCACCAGGCCTGGGAGAGGAGGGAGGGACATGCTGTCATAGTCTCTGGCCCAGCCCCTCAAGCCACTGTGCTTGACAGCCTCATAATTTACATGAGGCTTTGGGGGGATAACTAGATACAATCTATAACACCCTTCTAGCTGTGACCAGAAAAGAGCAGAGAATTTCTATGTTCTAATCTTGCTCAAAGGGCCAGGACACCCTTGGGTGTGCCCTAGGCGCAATGTATAATTTGTGGTCCCCAACAACATTGAAACATTCTATCTCTCCCAGCCTCCATTTGAAAGGTCTGGAAACTGAGTCTCTGGAGGGGAAAAGAACAATTTCTGGGCTACAATTGCATTGTAAAACATTCTGCGCTTAGATTTTTCTCTTAACCATACCAGCTCCAATATTCAGCTTTCCTTTCCTCTTTGTGCATTTTACACGGTTTTTTTTTTCCTTTTCATTGCTTCCTAAGCAGACATTTTTGGCATTCTAAACTATTTCCAGTTGATAAGGTTATGTCTAGGATGAGAAAACTTCACATAACCTTATTAGTTGTGAGGCAGAAACACACAAAAGTCAGAACAGGATGCTTACCAGAATCTTTTCTTTTGTCAAAGTGCGCCTGATATATATATTGACTCTAGGATTCTTGCACCTTGGAATATATCCTTATTTATTACTGGGATGGTGAGGAAACAAACTTGATATTGTCAAAATGGGCACATTACAAAACTAAAAGATAAGAAGCAATTCCCAACAAAATGCCAACAACATTCATAACAAAACCTAGAAAAAGACAGAATCTTAAAATTTGTAAGGAGCCAGGCAACATCTAGAATAGCCAAAGTAATACTGAGTCACAAGAGCAAAGAAGAAGCTATTGCAATCCAGGTCTTGTTATACTGCAGTGTTACTTTAATAAAACCAACATGGACTAACACAAAAATAGGTATAATGAGCAGTGGAATAGGTAGAGGATGCAAAACAGCCCCATAAATCTTCAGGCATCTGATTTTTTATGAAAGGGCACAAAATACATAGTGAAGAAAAAACTATTCTCTTTCAAAAATGATATCTGGAAAACTGGTTGGCCCTACACAACAGAATGAATCTAAACCTATAATCAAATCAAATCAAATCAAAATGAGAGAACTACCTAGATAAAACACACAAACACCAAATATATAAGAAAATAAGACAGATAAAGGTTTTAAAGTTGTAGGCATTGGCAAAGACTTTCTGAACAGAATTCCAAATGCACAGGAAATAGTACCTGTGAACATCAATGAATATGATTAGATGAAATTAATACATAGCACACCAAATGACTGATGGAGTGAAGTGACAAACTACAGAAAAGAAAAAAAAATAGCCAGGTATTTCTCAGAAATGAGACTCATTTCTAGAATATATAAAAATGAAAAAATATTTATGACCTCTGTGGTGGGTAGCTAACTGGTGGTCAACTTTCTATATCCAGTTGACTTGAGCTAGTATGGTGCTGGGTGCAGTAAGCCACCTGAGGGTTGTTGCCAGCAGCATAAAGGTAGAATAGAAAAAGCTGCCAAAAATGCTGTTCCAAGAAGATGTTGGAGCTTTTGGAAGCTTCTAGTTCTCTTGGGCCGTTCTGCTGGAGGACTTTGTCATGTTGGCTTTTCTAATGAACTTTGGAGAAGCTTTGGTCCTCATCTTGAGCATTGTTTCCTGGCTCCGGAGGGGAAGATGGTGCACCTCTCAGCCGCATGAAGCTTGTCTCATTGGCTATCCTGATGGGAACTCAGCTTTCTTCTTCACTGGAGGAGCTTGGCACCTCCCTGTTGCTGAGGATGTTGTGGTACTTTTAGAGGAGTTCTGTTGCTTACCTGGAGCATTGCCTCCTAGATGCAGTTCACTTACCTCAGCTTCCTAGCACTGATCCTTCATCCCACTGGCATAGACTTCCTAGCTTTTACCACTGGTGGTCAACTTTCTATATCCAGTTGAACTTCGGGCATTTCCAGCACATATCCATGAAGTGGGTCTGGATGGGACTTTGTTGTGGGCTCTAGGCCTGCAGTTGGACTGGAGGGAGACCCTAGGCGCTCAATTGGATTTGTTAATGTTTACTGTTTACTACTACTACTCCTGAACTTGTAGTATATTATTCTTAAGATACTGTTACAAAGTATGTACTGTACTACAGTGTGTTCACCTTGCAAAAACCCCAAACCTTAATATCCCACTAAAATAAAAGATCAAATCAAAACATAGAAATGTAAAATAAGAGGATACTTCTGAAAAGAAGAACTACAAATTACCAATAAGTACTTGAAAATAGTTTTCTGTATATTTTATCATTAAAGAAATGTAAATCAAAACAACAATGAGATTCCATCTCATGCCAGTAAGAACAGATATCATCAAGGACTCAGAAAACAACAATGAGATTCCATCTCATTCCAGTAAGAACAGATATCATCAAGGACTCAGAAAACAACAAACGTTGGTGAGATTCTGAAAGAAAAAACCTTCTGAATCTTTGGTAGAAATATACACTAGTACATAGACAATATAAATTAGTATAGATGTTACTCAGTAAACAAGAAATAGAAATTCTATTTGACCCAGCTACTCCCCTTCCAGATATCTTCTTGAAAGTAATAAACTCATCAATTTAGAGTGATGCATTTATATCAGCCCAATTTATAATAGCTAAATTATAGAAGTTGCATATATATATATATATATATATATATATATATATATGGCTCATTAACAGATGCATTGATAAGGAAAAGGAAATAGATGAACATAGTAGAGTATTACTCAATCATAAAGTTTAAACTTGAATCATTTCTAGGAAAACGAATGGGTCTTGAGGCTATAATGCAAAGTAGAATAAGTTAGCCTGAGAAGGATAAAAAATATACCATGGATTTTTCTCCTATGAGAAACTCCAAAGATAAGGAATTTAAAGAGTAAAATAAAAGAGAGGTGGTAGGAAACAAGTGCGCAGATTTTGTGGAGATATAAAGGGATCTAAAGAAGGGGCAAGGCTTTGGGCAAGGGGAAATAAAAATGATGGAGATATCACTTCTGGAAGGTGAATGTACTCATTAGACATCACAAATATGCACCTACAATAAAAATAATGAGAAATTCATACTGAATTTTCCTCCCTAGAGATCAAATGATGATGTTGTAATTGTTGATGTAGTGGACTGATTTTTATATTCAAAAACTTCCTATTCTAGTTTCTGCCTCTATTAGTAGATAAACCATTTCCAGCCTTTGACAGCTTGGCCCAATGGTGTATTTTGGAAGTCAGCTGATTGGGTTGGTATCCTTCATCTAATTTCTGATTCCTCACTACACAAAGTCTTCGAGTTGTATGGAAATGGTTACCAACAGGTCACATTCTGAGTGCAAAGGTAGCAGTGTGACTTTAATGAAATAACTGGAGAGATCTCAGTGCCTGGTTTTTCATCTATGCAAGAAGACAATCGTAAACAACAATTGAGAATGGTGAAGGGAAAGCATCTCAACTAATTTTTGGTAGAGTTAGCCTTGTGCCTGATGTGGAGTAGTATTTGAAAAAAAAACTAACATTTTTTATTATTATAGCAATGGCTATTATACTGCCCATAAGATAATTACTAATACTGTCTCCTCTCTTCTAAAGTAAGTGTATTGAAATCTGCTGTCACAGGTGTAATCATGCTTATCTGAAAACTGCGTATTATATCACATAATTATCTTTTAAAAATAAAATGATATCTGTTAGTAAGGTGTGTATGTATATGTGTGTGTGTGCATGTGTGTTTCTGTGTCTTTTGTCACTTTCTGATGTGACGGCTTGATGAAGAGAGTGTACATAGAGAGTGAGGCTAGAAAGAAATTCAAAATCCTCAAGTATCCTTTCGGAAATAATTTAGTATTGAGCATGCTGCTATATTCAGGGATATGTTGGAAGTTTTGCAGGAGTGGCATGGAGAATAAATTGCCCAAAAGAAAAATAAAACAAAGCATTATTTCTAATAATGCATTATCCTATTTGATATTGAGCAGGAGTCAGGGCCAGTCACATAGCTCAGTGAATTAAAGCACCTGCTTTAGGCAGACCCAAGGACCATGGTTCGATCCCTGTTGGGCCCTGCTGGACCAGCCCTTGGGGTACACTGAGAAAATGATTGAGACTGGGCATTGTGGTGCATGCCTGTAACCCCAGTGCTTGGGAGGCTGAAAACAGGAGGATCACTACGAGTCTGGTCTGCATAGTGAGACCCTGTTGTTCCTGTACTAAAATACATCAAAAAAAATGACTCATGGAGGTTTGACTCTACTTGTGGGTATAGTGTGTATGTTAAAAGCTCAAAGGTCTTTGGAAATTTGAATACTCATAGATAATGAAGAGCACAAATAAAGTGATAATGGTGTAGTTTCAGGAGGCTCATTTTTGGATTATTTTATAATTATGATGTTATGCTTTTCTTTCACGAAAATATCAACAATTCACTGGCAGTAAAGCCTAGTAATTTGGCAGCTTGCCAGTTATGGTGAGCATACCTTTTGATTTGCTTTTGTAATTGCAGAAGAGTACGAGTGTCACTAAATGAGAAATGGGAAAATACTGCATTGGAATAATATAATCCAGTAATAATATAAAGGGGAGAGATTATCCTAGTCTTCATAGTTTATCTGTCTTTGTGCAATACACATGATAAATAGTGCTCTGAAAATATGGCTCCCATGACATATCCAAACTGACAACATCAGTGACTACACTTGTGCTGTTGGTTTTTCAAAATACAAATCTTTATCCAAAAGATATTACATCAGTTCTTTCTTATATTGTCTCAGCTTCCTACTAATTGTCATTTCTCACGAACATCAGAGAAGTAGAGGAAGAGATTATTTCTATTCAGTTTTTACTCAGAAAATTTTATTTCCTCATGTTCCTGCCCAATCAAGAGGAGGAGTACACTACTGTAACCTGATATTTAGGGTGTTTGTCTGTGTGACTTGTCTGGGCTAACAGAATGCAGTGCAGGTACTAACATGTCTTGTTTGTGTTTTGGCCTTGTTTACTCTGTTTGGACTCTTATGCTTCTACTCACATCAGGAGAATATCTCTGAGTTAGTTGTTAAGTTCAACAAAGGTGAGGTCAATGCTGTGGAGCACAGCTGCTCCTCAGAAGCCCAGCCTACGTTAGGTGATCACCAATTCACCTAATGATGTGTAACAGATGCACTGAATTACAACCACTTCATCATTAATTGTAATGTAAGCTGACACGACTACACTTGAAATTAGTATGGAGAGTCCTCAAAAAATGAAATATAGAAGTTTCATTTAACCCCACCATTTCTCTTCGTGATTGCTCCCCAAATTTTTAATGACTCATACCCCACTGATGTACGCATACCCATATTTATGGCAGTATACTTCATAATAGCTAAATCTTGAAAATAGTCTTATATGTGCATCATGAAATCAATGAATAAGGAAAATGTGGTATTTATTCATGGTGAAGTACAACTGTGCCATACAGAATGACGAAAGTGAGTTATTTATCAAAAAATAGCAATGCATCAAGACTAAAGTAAAAAAAGACACACAAGCTTAAATATTATATTATTTCTGGTATATGAAAAATTCAATAAAGTACAAGATAAAAGGCAGAGTAAGAAAAGATAGAGAAAAATAAGTTATTGTAATCTAGCAGAAACAGTGCATCTAAAGGGGTACCTTAATTTAAATGTCTTGTTTTATATATGTTTAGCCTATTAGTCTTGGTCTTAAACTCTTTATATTATGGTTAACCTTATAAGGACTTATGAGTGAAATTATTCTGATGCTGGAAAGGAAAAGGAAGAGAAATTTAATATGTATTATGTACATCTATACGTATGTACATCACTATAATAAATGTAAACATTATGTACTTCAAACATGTACTAAAGTTAAACATTAAAAAAAGAAATTTAGTTGTTTAATCCATAACACATTCAGCTGTGTTATGCCCTTAAGTTCTTGTTTTCTTCTTTAAAGTACTTATATTAGGGAGACTATACGATATTTACACATATAGGTCTGGTTTATTTCACTAATGAGTATATGTTCAATATACATCCATTTATATATGAAGTCTTCAAACTTATCATTTTTTATGGATGAGTAGTA
>PVJA010026488.1:0-29577 GCA_004027025.1 Myocastor coypus
TATCAACAATTATCTTATAGGTAAGCAGCCTAAATATACCAATTTGAAGGTAAACATTGACAGTAAATATGAAAATTTGAGCCAACAATATGCTGTCTATAAGAAGTTAACTAAAAATAAAAAGGCATAGAAATGTGGGAACATTGGAATACAAAATGGAAGAGATATATCATTTGAACATTAATTTTTAAAATGCAGGCATGGGTAAATTTAATATCTGAGCAGCTCCCAACTTCAAGGTCCACTTCCTCACCTTAGATATTTTGCTAAACAGAGTCAGGCACCCTCACCTTGACCTGACCCCAATCGCAGAAAGAACTTGGGTTCGCCTTGAAATTTTTCCCTAAAACGCTGAGACTAATGCTACAGAGTGAAATCTGTTCCGCCTCAGCAACCTTGCTCTCATGGTCGTCCTCCACTTGCAGACGTGCCTGCGTCACACACCGATTCCCACGGGCGTAAATGCTTGCTGGGCTCTGCTTACGCACCCGTTTATTTATTGGTTTTATGGTCCTTAGGTTATATTTGTAATGTGTCAGGATCTGATGAGATAGTTCTGCCTAGCTTGGTTTTGTTCAGAACTGCAAGGAGTATCCCAGTTTGTGGTGAATCCTTATCGTTTAAAAGCTGATTACAGTCAAACACACACCGCCATGACACTTCCTAGTAACTCCCCCCCTCACTTTGACTGAGCTCGTGCCGCTGTTTCTGCCGCTGTCTGAAGCAGCTCTGCAAGTCCTTTTCTGTGTTTTCACAAAAGGCAATAAAAACACAGTGAGGAGCGTGCCGAGTGCCATCCGAGGGTGGCGGAGGCTCGTGAAAACATCCCACTGTCCTTGTCACCATATGTACCTGATCTGGGACTGAGGGACTCTGGCTCATCCCTAAAGTTAAAATAATGATGAAACGTGAAGTGCCTCCAGTGATCCAGGACACGGAGCGTTCGTGACAGCGCAACTCAAGAAGGCACTCCCACAGCAGCGCTTCTAGGACAGTTTGAAAACAGCCCCAGGACAACGGCATAAGTGTGTCTGAAGTCAAGGGAGGATAATGGGAGGGGAATTGGTAGGATTGGTGTCTGGATGGTCCCACCGTAGAGCCTCACACAATCATACAGTGGAGTTCTACAGTTTATGAAGGATTCATGGTCCAGTGCTGGGATGATGAGTGTGAGTGCCAGACCCACGCTGGGAGCAGAACTGACGGAAACGTAGAACAATTTATTTATGTGTGCGTGTGTGTATGCATGTATTTAGTACAGGGTCTCACTACTCAGATCTAACTCATGGTCATCCTCCTCTTCTCAGCCTCCCAAGTGCTGGGATTACAGCACACACCACCATGCCTGCTCAATAGCCTTCTTAGCACGCCCTGGGGGTGGGGCCCGCATGGCCCACAGGGGATCGAACCCTGGTCCCTGCATCTGCCAAAGTAGGTGCTATAGCCCACTGGGCTATCTGGTCAGCCTTTAGAATCAGCAACTTAAATAACCACTTGTTGTGCGCCACAAATTATGAACTCAGAGGTGGGAGTTTCCAAGGCCATTCTTATCCTACCCTATAGGCTTATTTGGAGCTCACAAACACCCCCTTTCTCCCACCTATAACTGAAACCTCTACGGTTGGTGACATTGTGGTGTCTACAGGGCAGGATAAAACATGCTGGGGGTGAGGAAGATCTTTAGAGGAATGCAATAGCAATAATGGAATTGTACCTGGGGAATAATCTCAGTTGTCATTATGCCTCTTCTCATCCTTGCAAGGATGCTTTCTCCTTCTCACTGGCTCTCAGCAACCACCACTGATGTTCCAGCAGTGGGCAACTTTCATAGGTCCCAGTAAGAACCCTGCTCACAGAAGTGTGACCAGCAATTGGCAACAGAGAGAGCTGTACAATGAACCACTCAGGGGTAGTGAGCATAAAAATATTCCCTAAAATGTTATTTTTTTAAAAAGACCACATTAGCCGGGGGTGGTGGCTCACACCTGTAATCCCAGCACTCGGGAGGCTGAGGCAGGAGGGTTGGTGCGAGTTCGAGAGCAGCCTGGGCTACGAAAGTGAGCTCAAGGCCAGCCTGAACTACATAGCGAGACCCTGTCTCAAAAAGACAAAAAAAAAAAGACCACATTTAGTAAAGACAGAAAAGATAGAGGCAAAACACAAGCTAGTGGGCTGATAATGAAGGAAAGGTGGTATTTCTCCCAGGGATCTCAGTCCTTCCGTCCCTTTCAGTGTTCCTGCCTCTGTCTCTCTGTTTCTCTCCCCTGCCCACATCTGTCTCTCCTCCTTTGCCCCTCCCTCTGTGCTCATGCCTCTTCCTCTGTCTGCCCTCTCAACCTAACTCAAACCCAATGTAGTCAGCGCAGATTCCTCTTGGACTGGTGCAGTCCATCAACACTTATTGCTCCTCTCATGGTGCCAGTTCAAAGTTTGTTCATGGGGAGATACCCACCCTGGGTTGCCAGCTGTCAGGTCTCCACAAGAATGGCCTCACCAATGCTGTGTAACGTGCAGGAGGGCTGGCTGTGCCCTCAACTTATTGAGGAGCAGGGAGGACCGCCTGAGCCCTCATGGATCCCTTCCACAGTTCAGGTGGTTTCCTGGCCACCTCTTCAGAGATTGCCGCAGCATCTGGTGTGGTGGGGGTGGGAGAATGATACTGTGGGTGACGAGTGAACTGCACCGTCTCTCAGGGTGGCCCAGGATGTAGCTGTGATGTAAGCTAAGGTTGGGCGTGAGACACATGTGCAGGCTGTCTCCGTCCACCCTTGGGGGACCAGGAAGGAGCAAAGGGAAGTAAGACAGAGTTCTTACTTTGGAGTTCTTACAATGGAGAACAGCCATTGGCCATCCCCTTCTCTGGTCCTCGCAGGGGAAGAGGGAGAGTCAGGGACTTCCCCTGTCTCTTGCTGCTCTCTTCTCCAGCGCTGGGCACCTAATGGAGCCCCACTGGGTATGGTCACCCCAGAGTGTCTAAATGGCAGCCTGCTGTACTCTGCCATTGTCCCCCTGTCCCCTCTGTGGGAAAGCCAGGCTAAACATGGTCCTAATGAGGACAAAGTCCCTCAAGTCGTGAGGTCTGAGACAGCCCCTCCCCTGTGTGTTCCAACCTGGCCTGAGGTCTCAGCCTCCCTCCCTTAGCTCCGCCTCACTCCAGCCTCACCCTGTCTTGGCTGCTTCTCCTCTGCCTTCCTCTTTGCTGGCCTCTTGCATCATGGGCGCGGGGTCTCTACGTGTCTGTCCACGGCTCTGTCTGCCTCTCTGGTCCTCCTCCCCCAGCGCCTGAGATTTCCCCACTCCTTCCTCGCTCTCTCTTGTAAAATGTGTCAGGCACGCTCCTCCTACCTCCCTTTCCAATGTGCTCCTGAACTTTTTACGTCCCTGTGTCTTTGCCTACAGGATCAGGAATGATCATCCTCTTACATGGTTCAGCCTGCTTGGTCGTGTCTTGGGGAGCACGAAGAGGAGAAAGGAAGGTACAGGCATTGTTTGGGGGCAGAGTGTCCAAATGGATTATCTTCGGGTTACTCAGCACAAGGCCAACATGAACTCTGAGACTCCACTTCGCACACCCAAGCGCTTGCACTCTGCTCTTTGGCATTGCAGAAGTGTGTGTGTGTGTGTGTGTGTGTGTGTGTGTGTGGGTGGGTGTGTGTGTGTGTGACTTTACACCTTCTCCACCTTTGTCTCCCCTTACCCACCTGCCCTGGTCTCTGCAGCATCACCGCAGCCATTCTGAGCTCCATAAGTTGAGCCACTGAGCCTGCCTCTGGGCAGCTGTTTTGTAGGATATTTAGGGGCAAGGACCCTAGTATCCCTACCATGTAACAGATGTCTTGGGAACACAGTGATGGAAAAACATCTTAAAATCAAGATGTGTTTGATGCTTGAAAGCACAACTTCCAGGCTTGATTAAATGAAATAAACAAGGTATTGACAATCTCTAATGTATTGGTAAAGAAGATTCAATAAATTCCAATAGCCATTTAGGATACATGGAGCCAAAAGACAGATTAGGAAGGTGATGTTGAGTTCTTAATCCTGAAATTTTACGTGTTTAACTGGTTTCTATAACATTCTTTATCCAATTGTAGAATAAGTAGAGGTTGGTGTAGATGCCTGGAATTCCATCTTGCCCACAGGGAGGGTATCCCCAGGACACAAGGCCCTGCAGAACGCCATTGCAGACCAAGGGGCCTCCAGAGTCTGCCTGTTGAGGGAAGAGAAAAGAAGGTTAGACATGGTGGGGAGGAGGAAGGAGGGAGACACCCACCGAAAGCCAGAAGCACAAAGAGACAAAGGGAGCAGTGCAGGAGCGGTAGGGCAAGACCAAGACAGAGGCAGGGCAGACAGACCCAGTAAGCCCCAGAGACACATGGGGAGCAGGAGGCAGAGTGATGCAGAGGCAACTGAGACCCTCGCGATTGCCCAGGACAGTGAAGGCATGGAGAGGCCAGTCCTGCCCCTCAGACACCAGCTCTACCTCCCAGGCCTTGAGGAAGTCCTGTGAGGATCTCTCCCCATGTCTGCCCTCCTTTTCCTGGCCTGGCTGAGGTTCAGTGAGGGAGACTGGGAGAGGGCATGGCACTGGAGAGCCGCTGGAGTTGGACCTGGAGCTGTGCTGGGCAGTAGGGCTTGGATCCTGAAGGTCCTCACTCTGCCCTTAGAGCTGCGCTCCGTCTCCCTGGAGCCTACTTCTGTCGCTTCTTGGGTTTTCCCTACGTTTCCTATCTCTTAACAGCATGGCTCTGCCGGATCCTTGCTTCCTTCTGGCTCCCCTTGCCTTCTCTGCGGCCTCCGCATGCCGTATCTCCAGTTTCCTTCTCCCCCTCTGAGGGTTTGCTCTGTTTCTCTTTGCGCTCACATTTTCTTGTGCAACTATCTCATGGCCCCAAGAGCCTTGATAGATTCCCTCATTCCTTCGTGACCTGGTCTCTTTTGTGGGTTTTATACCCTACCTCCTTTCTAACCACCTGCCTGCCTGTGACAGTCTCTTACACGGCAAGTGTCCCTCTGGTGCTCGCCGCCAGCACAGAACATGCTGGGATGATATAAGTTCCGATACAGGGCTCTGCAGGACTCCTCCGACACCACAGGAAGATCAACACAATGCAGATCAACAGGGTACTGACCTGCAAGAAACGGCACATGGTCAGCTATACTGTTGGGCAGATCTAGCCATGGGTATCAGAAAACCCATAGACAAGAACACCAAAACTCACCATCTGCTAGCTGACCCCAGCCGGAGACCAGGCACCTGGTTCCAGACTTTGGACTCTGAGAGGCAACGTGGATGCTCCGGATGGTGTTTGATTCCACAACTGGTCTGCTCAACTTAATGAGCATGAGGTCAGAGGCTTTCCAAGGTGTGTCATACTTCGGGTGCTTCACAGAGAAATTGGCCTCTATCATCTGACTTCCTGATTCATATGGAGGGGAAATTCTTTGCAGGCCCAGCCCAATAGTGTAGGATCTGAGGGAGATTGGACAGTCGGTACCATAGAAACTACACGCCAATCCTAGCTTCCCTACCCGCTCATCCTTAACATCAGTCCCTTCTCCATCCCATTCCCAGTTTTCCTCATGCCCAGACCCATGTTGGAGTCTCTGCTTATCCTTTAGACTTAGCAAAGAAAGGTGAATGTTGCTCTAGCCTGGGAAGTGCCTCTCCCAGCCACGGTTCCCCTCTGACTATAGCTCCACGCTTGCTCCAGGCCAAGAGTTGCGCAATCTCATCCCTGGCCAAGCCCAGCCTCTGGGGCTTGGCTTTGCTTCCTGGCCCAGTCCCTCTGTACTGGTAGAACCTCATCCTCAGCAAAGACCCCACCCTCTCTCCTCAAATTCCAGCCGGGACACTGATGCTCACTGCTTTGCAAACTTCCCTGCCCTCAGAAGCCATGTCGCACCCAGTCCAGAGCTCAGGCCATACCACCCAAAACATCCATGTCACCCCTCCCGCAGTCTCCCTCCCCCGTGCTTGCTCACGGTCTCCAGCAGTGCGCAACTGTCAGCACCCACTGGGGATGCACCAGAGCTCCTGAGCAGTATCCATCATCATTGTAGAAGAGCGCTGCCTGCCAGGGCTGTGCATGGGGACTGCAACTCGGGCCACCAACAATGAATTCACTGTCCGGGAGTAACTCATCCGGGGCCTGAGTGCTGGTTCCTCCTGAGTGAATCACAGCTCCTGGGTGCAAGATCAACAAACAGCAGATTTGGTGGGCGGGTGGTAACTGATGGAAACCGGAAGTGGATCTGTTCAGGATCCAGTGGCTCAGGCTTACTAAGGCGCAAGTTATATCAGGAAGGCAAAGTATGGGCGTGGTGTGAGGTTCCACCTCTCACTCAAACAGAACCGTGCTCAGGCCAGAACTTGTCTCTAAGTTCAAGGCTTCACACCTGTTCTCCACCACCATAGTAGCTTGGTCCAGAGCTACCACACATGCTCCCTTCCCCATGAGATGCCGCTGTGCCAAGCAGATGACTAAGGCCACCAAACCTCTCATTCTGTCTGCTGGACAGGCAGGGTAGACAGCAGGACACAGGGAACAGTCACTCAGGGAACACATCCTACCCTGCCGGGACCACCGCCTTCTGCACAGCCCCCTTCTCCAGGGGCTCAGGTGAGGTGACCTTTCAAGGGAAGAGAGTGGCTGTCACAGCTGGGGCACAAAGCCCAGGATCAGTGCTGTCCTGGTGCCGACTACAACAGACATTAGGGCTCTGGCCTGTGCTGGAGTCAGGGAGGATGTTCATTTGGACTGTACTATCTAAGCTGCTTTCAGATTGCCCTTCAAGATGGGGTAACCTGGATGCAAATCAAAACAACACTTAGATACCACCTCACCCCAGTAAGGATGGCTATCATAAAGAAATCAACCAGCAACAAATGCTGGAGAGGCTGTGGGGAAAAATCAACCCTTCTCCACTGCTGGTGGGAATGCAGATTGGTACAACCATTATGGAAAGCAGTGTGGAGGATCCTTACAAAACTAGAATTGGAAGTTCCGTGCAATCCAGCTATCCCCCTACTGAGAATTTTCCCAGAAGAACTGAAAACATCATACCATAGTGATATCTGTGCACCTATGTTTATATCAGCCCAATTTGTAATAGCCAAATCTTGGAAACAACCAAAATGCCCATCATTTGAAGAATGGTTTTAAGAAAATGTGGTATTTTTATACAATGGCATAGAGCCATTAGGGATTTGCCTACTGAGAAAGAAGGAGGGCTGGTCTCTGCGTCCAGTCATTTTCCCTCCACAGCCTGATTTTGTAGCCTGGTGCTGTGCAGACACCAGGTGACCTACGGGCAGGGCAGGATTACACACTGTGAGTACACAGAGGCTATTCTGCACCCCAGACTCAGATACCTGCAGCCATGTGGATGATGGATCCCAGGAGAAATACCCAGAGGCTTTGCGCTGTGGTCCCCATGTCAGCACCTGGTGAGGAAAGGATGAGGTGACTCTGGGGCCTCCCTAGTCTTTCCAGGAGCAGCCTGAAAGGACCATTCTACCTGAACTCTGCGATCCTGGCCACAAAACCATAACATAGGGCAGAGATCCTCACCCTCTGCATTTTCGACATCTATCTGTGTGTGGCTGGGCCTGGGCCCAGGATAACCTCTGAATCTCCCAATAAGCCTGAGCCATCCCCCTGCACACTGCTGACTGTTGGATAGTGAGCCTTCATGCTGGACTCTGTGCTGTGTACTGCTATGTGTATTATACCCTATGCCGGCTGCTTCCTCCCCAAGCCTGCCCAGGAGAGATATTGAAAAAGGTCCATTCACTGTCCTGGTCCTAGGAGAAGACAGCATGAGCTCTATCTGAGAGGAGAAAGGTAGGGAGACCGAGGAAGCAGTGACAGTAAGGGACAGACAGAACAGAAGCCCCGAGACCGTGGCTAAACCCTGGAGCAGGGAAGACGGGCCCCAGACACAGCAGTCTTAGGGTCATGAAGCTGAACAGTATCGAGATGGAAATACAGGTATTCTCAGCAGAGATTTTAAGGGCTCCACCCTGTGTTCAGGCACTGCACTGAGAATCAAATACCCGGTGACTCTCTTTCACGGCCAGTTCAAGTGCCAGGTCCTATGAGTATCCCCATTCCAGACAGAAGAAGAGACTCAGACAGGCTGAGTCACAAGAGGAGAAGGGCAGTAGAGTCTGTGCTCTTGAAACATCACTGAAACTGGACAGGATGGCACCACGTGCAAACCCAGCCCTGTGCGGGAAGGCGGATCTGAAGCTCCACTCATGCAAAACTTGGTCTAAGACCAAGAGGGAGACAGGCACAAAGAGACACGGACAAAAAAAAAGTGGCTGGGACTCTTACGGCAGGAAGCACAGGGAGAGGCTGGTCTTTCACCAGGCTCTGGCTCACGTGGGTCTCAGGGCTTGGCTGTCCTTTGCAGTGCTGGTCTCTGTGAGCTTCTGCGTGTCCAGAGCTTTTGAGGATCTCATGAGGATTGTCAGTTGGGGCTGGCCTGCCCTGGGGTGCTGGAAAAACTCGAGACGGAAAGTTCAAACAGAGCCTGAAGGCTGAAATATTAAAGCCCACCATAGTGCCTGTCTAGACACACTGCCTGTAGCTATCCTGCTTCTAATCATCTCAGGGGATGGAAGCCCGTGCATCTGGAATCAAGATAATCTATGCCTGCATGGCCCCGGGGACTGAATCCAGAGTCATCTCAATGAACTCATCTCAGAACATCTTTTTCTTTTGAGTCAAAGTCTCATTAGGTTTCCAGGTTGAACTTGCTGGGTTCGAATTTGGGATCCTCTTGGCTGAGGCTCCCAGAGACCTAGGATTATGGTCACATAGCGCTATACATAGTTTGTTTTTCTTGGCTGGGGATCTACTAGACCTGGTGTGCACTCAACCACCACTATCACTGCAGCCACACCCAACACCTAATTCTTGCAGTCCCCAGGTAGACTCACACCTGCCTTAGTCTGTGAGGTAGCTTTTTTTTTTTTTTTTTTTTTTTTTGGTCCTGATGGTTCCCAGGATCATCTGATTTTGACTCTAAATAAATTTCAGCTATGATTTCCATATAGTAAAATCTGATCTTTTAGGTCATGGCTCTGCAAATTCTGACCTACCTACTGCATATAACACACACGCAGCCATAAAGATTTGGAACTGTCCATCACCTGGACAGACTCCTGTGCCCTCTCCAATCACTCGGTCTCCACAACTGTTGCTCTGTTTTGTGTCCCCATCACTGGTCTTTTTGAGAATTGTGGAAATGGAGTCCCATGGCATCGTCTAGGCATGTTGTCTTTGAGACCTCCCCTGTGTGGGTCTCAGCCTCTTCAGACATGAAGAAGACTCCACAACGTGCATGGATTTATGTATTTATTTATCCACTACCTGGCTTTTGTATCACTCCAACCCTTTCGAGCTCCCACACCATGGGACCCCTTTTTAACTTGCAATGTGTAATTTGTGTTCATATGAAGTATTCTGAGAACACATAGCGGAGCATAAGTAGTTTGTCCCCCAATTTATCTATTTCATTGGATCTGTTTTCTACCTTCTGTGTCTCTCAGCTACAAAGAGGACAAGAGACTTTGCCAGCGCTGTTCACTGG
Organism: Myocastor coypus; assembly: GCA_004027025.1. Lineage (NCBI taxonomy): Eukaryota > Metazoa > Chordata > Mammalia > Rodentia > Myocastoridae > Myocastor > Myocastor coypus. The sequence goes on from PVJA010026488.1 coordinate 9,604, forward strand.
GTCATCCCAACTCCCTAGCACGACACTGAGTCCCTAGGATGTGCTTCATTAATGCAGATTGAATGATTAAAATTGAATAAACTGTCTCTGACAATATCTTTCAGTCTGGATGGTTTTCTTTGATCTCTATGTCTGTGTCTGTGCTTCTCTCTCTCTCTCTCTCTCTCTCTCTCTCTCTCTCTCTCTCTCTCTCTCTCTCTCTCTCTTCCTTCCCTCTCCTCTCCTGTCCTCTCTTTCCCTGACTTTCCTGTCCCTTTGTCTCTTCAGTGATTTCATGTATATCTGTGCATCTCCCATGTGTAGTCGAGGTTCTGTGCGGAATCACGGGCCTGGAGTGTGTATTGTAGAACAAGGGCCCACAGTCTAGGACTTGCATCTAAAGCCTGGGGTCTTCCTCCACTGTCAGGCTGGTGCACTGCACTCTGCAGTGTCCATCTGGTTCTGGCCTTGGGTATTGGAGTCCAGCATGTGAGCCTCAAACACAGGTCAGCAAACATAATACGAGGTGCAGAGGCAGTGATGGTGGAGCTGTGGGCCAGACACTGCCCGGTGCACGTCCTCACTTCTGCTGCCTCTACGTGAAGGCACCTAAAGGTGACTGTGATGACACTACATCAAAACGTGGCTGACAGGGTTGGGTTTATACTCCAGCAGTGCACGGATTGCCTAGTAATGTCTAGGTCCTAAGTTTAATTCCCAGTAACAAACAGTAACAACAACAACAACAAGCAAGCAAGCCATAATTTAGAGAAAACGCCTATTTCAAGGCTCCAGTGTCATCTGCTTCCCAGATCCAACGGCAGACCAGACTCTGGAATCTGGGCACAGAAGCTGAGTCCAGCACTTTGCAGTAGTTGACTTCCATGTGTGGGTCTCTTCTGAGGAAATATGCAGCTCCCAGTCTACAATCAAAATGTGACAGCTAAAGAAAACCTACTAAAAAGCAAAAACTTGCTATTTGTTTTTTCTGTTGTAGGGCCAGGGATTTAGCTCAATGGAATAAATGCCTTCCTGGCAAGGCAAGGTCATGAGTTCAAACCCCAGTCCCACAATAAATAAATAAATAAATAAATAAATAAATAAAGCCATAAAAGGTGACAGATGAGGTCTCAACGTAAGAAACAGATCATGTCTAGGTAGACACCAAGAATCTGACGAAAACAGTTCTCGGTTAGACATCATCCGAGTGGTTACATAAAAAGTCATTGGTAGGGCTGCTATTGGATGTGGCACATTCCCCAGGAGTCCTGCGCTGGGTTTGTGTCCCCACTACAGTGATGTTAAGAGCTGGTGGGAGCTGTAAAAGGAAATCCAAGTGCAAGGCCATGGGGAAGCTTCCTTGAAGAATTAAAGTGGTTCTCGTAGGACTGAGCTCACTGGCCTGGGAGTGGGTTTTAATGGGACACCCACAACCTTCTGTTGGGCATGATGCCACGTGCCTATAATGATGGCTCTTTAGGAAGCTGAGGTAGGGAGACTGCAAATTGTGACCTCTCCTGGGCAAGTCAGTGATTCAGCAAGACTTTGTTGCAATAGAAAAAACAACAACAGCAACAAAAAAGGAATGGGGATTGTAGATCAGCGTGAATATACTGGTACTGCACAAATAAATAAACTAAAACTAACAAAACATTCGACCGGCAACCAGGCCTGGTCTATTAATGAGACCATCTAGAACCCACCGGAAACTTATATGACTCAGCAAACATGCCCAATGTGTTGAAAGAACTGCCCCATGCCCTTTGTAAACTCATGAAAACTCAGCAACCAGGCCTCACATGTGAATGACACCACCCTGGGCCCACCAGAAACTCATTTGATCCAGCAACAAGTCCCAGGAGGTGAGCAAAACTTCATTATCAGACAAGCTCAGTGCAGAAAACCATAGAACTCCCTGCAGAGAGAAGAGAGACAAGACCCACCCAGCTGATCCAGGAGCAGAACATCTTACCACAGTGGCACAGCTGGTTCACCTCCAAGGGCTACAGCAAGAAGTGGAGCACAGCAGCCAGGCCTATGCCACACCCACCTGGATGATGCCCAGCTCTGGGTCCCCTTCTGTCCTTGTATGTATCCTCTCAGGGCAGAACAACCACTGAGTGAAAGATCTGGAGCCAAGAGAGTGACCATGTGTTCCCTTCTGCCTAGGTGAATGTATGTAACACGAGTGTCTTTTTCCTCCACCGGCTGGACTAGAGGAGCCATCCACATCCATACGGGTCCTGTGGAAATGTTAGTGACTAATTGCTTTGGTCATCATTAAATAGTTTAAAACAACACTAGAAGACAAAAGTGTACATCTACTCAAAATCTATCCAATTTTTAATTTATACCAAACACCTTGATTATAATTTTACACACATGGCTTTAACAGTTTCCTTATGATTAAATGGTAGCAGTTTTAAACTTTAAATTTAAAAGCTGGGGAAATGGCTCAGCGATTTATGTGTCTTCCTGGCAAGATCAAGGGCCCCAGTTTGATTCCTGGTATCAAATGCCATGCTGGCCTTGTGCTTATCCAGCTTGCAAAATGGGGCTTGTTTGTGGACACCAGTAATGCCAGAGCTGGGGAGGCCAAGACAGGAGGATGAGTATGTAGTCCTAGCTGTATGGTGAAACCTTGTAGCAAACAAACAAACCAACAAATAAACAAAATATAAACTATAAATTTACAAGTGAAAAAAATTTATTAAAACTCATACTATGATTTATAGGTGCATTAAGATTCTTAAACTCCACTGTAAAGTAAGACCGATTTTTAAAATTATTTTATTTTCTTTTATCTTGAAGAATAACAATAGAAGCAAAAACAAATTGAAAAAATGCAGAAACAGGGTAACATACAATACGTGCTACAGATCTCAAGACTGGAATAGCTAATGAACAATGGTTTCTGTATTATCTATTTTTATCAACTGTATTGCTCAGATTAACAGTTATATTTATGCGTGATTGGGGAAATAATTCAATATTGGCACTTTCAGGAAATTTTAATTTTTTTCACTGTCATTTTTGGTTTTAATTTATTTTAAAGAGCATGTAGTCATTGATAAGACATTAGAAATGGTACACATTTAGAAGACAAAGTAGAGAGGTATTCAAGCATGCGTTCTACATTACACATTGCTGTCCTCAACGTAGTGGTTTAGATTGCACATATCAGCATACAGAGGTGAAAATTCTAAACACTAACTGCTATTTTAAAAATGATGGATACTAGATGTGCAGTCATCTCTGTCGTCTTGTATATACACTTGCATGTGTTTCCCTCTTTCACTGTTCCTGCATTTTCTCCTTTCATCTTCGATGTTTAATCCTTAAATTCAGTTTCTTTCCATTTTAGAATATCTCTTATGCATTTCGGGTTTTATTTATTCATTCAGGTTCTCACGCTAGGAAGACAATACAATATTTACACACGTGGGTCTGACTTATTTCACTTATGATTATAGCCTCTGGTTGCATCCACTTGCCTATGAAGGCTTTGAGTTTCTCTTTTTTAGCTGGGTAGTACTCCATTGTGTAAAAGTATCACATCTTTTTCATCCATTTCTCAAGTGATGGGCATTTTGGTTGTTTCTATGATTTGCCTATGACAAATTGTGCTGCTACAAACACGGGCATATATATAACACTGCGGTATGATGTCTTCTGCACTTTGGGGAAAATACCAAGAAGGGGAAGAGCTGGATTGAATGGGATTTCCTCCTAGATTTTTGAGGGACGTCCACACGGATTTCCATAGTGGACATAGCAGTCTACATTCCACCAGCAGTGGATAAGGGTTCTAATTCTCCCACAGCCTCTCTGGCATTTATTATTACTTGATTTCATTATGAAAGACATTCTTTCTGATGGCATCTCAGTGTTGGTTTAATGTACATTTCTTCGATAGTCAGTGCTGTCAATGTTTTCTCATGTATTTATTTATCACTTCTATTTCTTCCTCTGAGAAGTGTGTACTCATCTAAAGTGCTCACGCTTGAATGATTTCTTGGGTCCTTAAATTTTGGGAGCCAATTTTTTTTTAGTTTTTTATACAATTTAGATAGAAGTACTTTGTCTGAGCGAATGTTGGTTACAATTTTTTTCTCCAACTTGTAGGTTGCTTTTTACTCTGCTGGTGATTTCACTTGACATGCTGAAACTTCTCAATAAGATGAGAATCCAGTTATTGAAGCTTAGCAGTATTTCCCATGCAGTTTAGTTTTTGTGCATGAACTGTCTGTGCGCTCTTATGTTTTCAAGATTTCCATCTAGTTTCCCTTCCAGGGGATTCAGTGTTTCTGTTTTAATATTTAGATAGGTAATCCATTTTGATTTTAGTGTAGTGCAAGGAGAGAGACCCAGGTAAAGTCTTAGTTTTGGGCATGTGCAGAGCCAGTTTTACCAGCACCATTTGATAAAACAGCATCTTCCTTCCAGTGAAAATGTTTGACTCCTTTTTCAGTGGTGAGATGCCTAAATTGTTTGCAGTTGTTTTTGTTTCTTCCAATCTTTTTTTTTTAAATTATTTTTATTCATTGTTTCTTCTTATCTGTTCTGTTTACCCTAGGGTCTGTTTCTCTGTCAATAGCATGCTGTTTGTATCACAGTGGCTTTGTAATATGCTTTCAAATGCTAGATTGTAATGTCTCTTGCCTTGCCTTTGTTGCTCAAGATTGTCCTTGCTGTTCTAGGTGTTTTATAGTTCTGAATAAATTTAAAAAAATATTTTCTCTAGATCTGTGAGATATGGTGATGATATTTTCATAGGATTGCATTAAATCTGTATAATAATTTTGGGAGTATGGCTATTTTCACAATGTTCCTTCTTCCTATCCAGGAGCAATGTCTTTGCCTTTTCTGAAATTTTCTTCAATCTCTCTCTTTTGTAGAGGTTTGCAAATTTGATCATAGAGATCTTTTACTTCCCTTGTTAGATTAATTTCTAAATATTTCAATTTTTGGATGGTATAGTCTTTTTCTCTAACTTCTGTTTTACTGAGTTTGTTACCTGTGTAGAGAAATACTATTGAATTTTGGATCTTGACTTTGTAACCTGCTATTTTACTGATTTTTTTTTTTTTTTGCTAGTAACAACAAGACTTTATTAAAAATACAGCAGGGACATGAAAAGTTTATTTGCTAGGCCTTCAAATTTTTAACAAGTTAAAACAGCAATCATTGCTTGGATCCTTTCTACCTTTCAGTTTCTCTGCTAAAGATTCAGTCTTAGTTGAAAAGTAATTGAAGAGCCGGGCATGGTGGCGCACGCCTGTAATCCCAGCACTCGGGAGGCTGAGGCAGGAGGATTGGTGCGAGTTCGAGACCAGCCTGGGCTACAAAAGTGAGTTCAAGGCCAGCCTCAACTGCATAGCAAGACCCTGTCTCAAAAAGACAAAATAAATAAATAACTAAAGAAAAGTAATTGAGCAATTGTTTTCCAGTGTTGTTGTGTGGAACATGTGTATATGTTCATTAAGTTCATTTGTTCAAAGTTCAATTCTGTTCTGCTACTTCTTTGTTAATATTTTGTCTACTTAACTTATCTGTTTAAGGTAAGGAGTTGTTACATTACCCTATTAATATCGTGTTTAGTCAGTAGATTTTTTTCCTGTCTACTAAAATTTGTCTTATATAGCTTGATGTTTGCATATTTCATGCATATGTATTTATGACTATTATCTCTGCCTCTTGAAGTTTTTCTCTAAGGAGAATGTAGTGAGTGAGCTTTTTAAATCTTGTTTAATCATTCTTGCTTTAAAGTTCAGATTTTCTGTATACAAAAGAGCTAGCCTAGTTTTTCATGCAGGTCCTGAGCATCTAGTATTGTTTTCTATCCTTTGACTTTCAAGCTATGGGTTAAATGAATATTTTGTACATTGTATATTGTTAGATTTTGTTTATTAATCCAGTATTCTGTTCTATTTCTTTTGATTGGCAAATTCAGGCCATTTACATTGGTGGTGATACTTGATATGTATTGATTTTGGTTTGCTATGTTATTTTCCCATTGCTGGTTCCCTACATTTAACCAGTGTTTTAATAGTTATCTATGTTTGGTGGGTTCCTTCTGTTGCCATTAATGGGATTATTAGTATTTTAATCCCTTTCTAGAATATCTTTTAGTACTCTGTGTAAGGTTGCTTTGATCGCCATGAATTTCTTTAATTGTTCTTTGTGATGGAAGTGTTTCACCTCATTATCAAACTTGAGTTTTACAAGGTATATCAGTCTGGGTTGAATTTATTTTCTCATAGATCTTATGTACTTCACTTCAACTTCTTCTTGACTTGGTGATTTGTGAGAAGAAATCTGTCATTCTGATGGGTTTTCCTTTAAATGCATTCTGTTTCTTTTGTCCATCAGCTTTTAGTATGTTGTTCTTCTGTTGAATCTCTTGGATCTTTATTATATGTCTGGGTGTAGGTTTAACTGGGTTGATATTATTTGGAGTTCTATATGCTTCAGTTACCTAAATGTCAGATCACTTCCCCATATTTAGGAAGTTTTCTGCTACTACTTTTGCCCATATTCTTTGTATGCCATTTCTGCTGCCTTTTTCTCACCAATGCCTATCAGTCTTATGCTGCTCATCTTTGTATCGTTTTACAGCTGGTGAATTACTATTTCCTGGATCCTGGTTATTTTGAAGAGATCTTTACTTGCCTTTTCACTCGCTGAAATGGTGTTTTCAAGGTCTGAAACTTTGTCTTTACTTTCATTTGAACAGTTTTGACAACTTTTAATGGAGTTTTTAATTTATTGAACCTGCTTAATGCATTTTATTCTTTCTTGTATTGCTAATTCATGGTTTCTACCTTTTTTCTATTCTCTTTTTTTTTAACAGTCTCTTTTTTAGAAACACTTACTAATTCTTTCATTATAACTCTCATGTCCTTTATTTACCCATGAGACTGCTTTTGGTTGGATTTCCTCTGTACCCTTCTGCAGTTGTTTCTTGACTTAACGGTAACATTGATGCTATTATTTCAGAGATTTCAGGCATGTGGATTCCAGTTTCTTCTATGCTGGTATCTCCTGTGTTTGTTCTGGGTGGGCTTGGCCCCTGAAGATGCAATTTGTTCCTTTGTGTCATTTTCTATTTCAGAGAGAACTCTTTATTTGGATTTCTATACCTTTTTGCAAATGTTTAATAGTTGGTAGTAATATCACTGCGATGAGGCTTTCTCTGAAAAAGAGTCTGTTTTTTAGGCATCTCTTCTGTGTCAGAGCTTCTTGTTTTGTTTGTGACTCAATATATTGCCTTCTCTACTGATGGAGGGTGAGACGTGGGTTTTCATTTGCTGATATCCCCTCTCCTTCAGGGTAGAGCTTTGATGAGGTTGCTGTTGAAGCACTTGCTGGTACTAATACCCAAGGGAAAACATGTGGTTAAGGTAGGTATGGTTTCTTGTTTATAGCAGTGCAGCTTACAGTACCAATAATAGCTAGTGAAATTTAGAAATTGATATTCTTTTGTAATGAATGGGTTTGTAGTTTAGACCATAGGAGCAAAAATTATAGCTGCAAAATGAACACTTCTTAAATTGGGAATTCATAGTCAATTAGTTTCCTTAAGTTTTGTCTGGGTGTCTCCTCTGTATGCACCTGGATTCCTCCAGGAAGACTAGCTCACCACAGTTACCTGCTGCCATCTCTGTGCCACAAGGATGCTCCTGTAGTTCTGGGCCTTGCTCTATGCTCAGCCGGGCCCAGCAGTACACCTCAGCTTACTGGGTCTGAATATACTGGTTTATGACTCAACTGGAAGGACCTGGCTTTGTTCTGGCCACTGTGTTTGGTTACTTCCAGCTGAGCCCAGTCCAAGTGGACCACCAGGTCTCACTGGCTTCTGATCTCAAGTCTCCTCTCTGGTCGTCATGCCAATGTTGAGAGAGGCCACTGTGCTGCACAGGCTACTGGGCCTGTGTCTACTTCAATTAAAATTTACCATAATATTGCCTATTTGGCTTTTATATTACAGAATGTATATATAATTAGAACATTCCTCAGAAAACACTTCTATTAAAACTGTTACCAAGTGGGTTGTGGTCACACCACCTGTAGTGCTCCTGGGGGCCAGCCAGATGAGCCACAAGATCCACCTTAGCGTGGGCCACTTGGGAACTTATTAAGAAACTGCCTGAAATTATAAGTGAAAAGGGCCACTGGGGGTAGGGTGGATCTCAGTGTCACAGTCCTGAGTTCAATTCCCAGTACTGCAAAGAGAAAAACAAAGAAAAAAATAAGAATCAGATTTTCCCAATAAATGGAATCCTTATGTTCTGGAAAGGTGTACTAATAACAACAAAACTTGAGAAAAGTTAAAACAAAACACAAGTTCAAACTGATATGTCATGCAACATAAAACACCTTTGTCCTCTTCTGCTGCCAACACTCAGCTCTGCTGTGGCTACGTGTGCTGATGTTCAGGGTCCAGAGTCAGCCAGGTCTCCTACCCTAGCCATGTCCCCTCATTGATGCCCCTCAGTTCACTCCCGTTCAGTGCAGAGTGTGAAGCAGTCCGCGCTGTGACGGATGTGACCCAGATCCCAAAGCCTGAAGGCTCAGTCCCTCAGCACTAGCCCAGACAGCCAGATCAGAGCCCCCATTGTCGCCTTCCGACACCTCAGCCAGTCTGGCTTCCAGAACGTGGAAAACCCAGGCACTTTCAGGTTTATCATTTAATAAAGGAAAGGTGGCAAGGTACAGCTGAGGGTGAGGTCAGGAGGGTCCCCCCACAGGCTTGGGTTGCTCTCCCCACAGAGCTGAGCCAGATCATTGCATCTCTGGAAACCCTGTGTTTTGGCAAGGTTTGTGGGCATGATTGGCCACCATATCTCCAAGTCTGTGCCTCTGCAGAAGATGAGAAAGTAACTAGAGTCCAAGTCATGGTTCCTGAGAGTCCTCATCAGGGTAAATATGCTCCTGTTGTTGCTTCCTAGTGCAGGGATGACTTTAGAGACAATGGAAATTAAAACTCCAGGGATAGCACAATATTACAAATCTTGACGAGGAGCTATGAGGAGAAAATCAATTTTCTGTTTTTACTTTTAATATGTTTACTTTGTTTTGAATATTCTATGAACTTTATGTGTAGTCAAGGATCTGTTTTATTATCTCACTCAGAATACATTAGGTTCTCTACAGTGACATTTACTTGCATGTAAGAACCATGGTCCTCTCTCCACCCTACACTTTGTAAGGCTGTTCACTCCACCACCAGGCAACTGCTGGTGTTGGTTCTTGCTTTCTTCATGATGGAAACAGAACTAAGGCAATAATGGGAGTCTGCCAGCAAGAGCTATAATTATGAGTAAGAGAAAGTCGTGAGGACTTTAGGTTGAGTGTCAGAATCAAATGGATTCTTGGACAATGGAATAAAAGAAGAGCCAGGGAAGAAGCTTTCCCTACAGAAATGCAAGTGTTATGGTTTATGTCTAGTTGTCCCCCTAAAGCCTCATGCAATCATGGGACATGGCTTCTATAGATTGAGACTTGATTCGTGATCCCTGGGATTGCGTTATAGTACTGATGGGATTATCGGTCTGACCATGGGTGTGGTCAAGGGAGGATATCCTAAGGCGGAGAACCTGAATGCAATATAAAGAGGATCAGAGAGACGCCGGGTGTGGTGGCGCACGCCTGTAATCCCAGCACTTGGGAGGCTGAGGCAGGAGGATCGATGCGAGTTCGAGACCAGCCTGGGCTACAAAAGTGAGCTCAAGGCCAGCCTCAACTGCATAGCAAGACCCTGTCTCAATAAGACAAAAAAAAAAAAAAAAAAAAAGAGGATCAGAGAGACAGACTAGAGCTGTTGCTGTTTCTCTGCTGCCCTGTTTGGTTGGTTGCCTCGGCCACCATTTTGCTGCTGTTCTACCACTATGACCTGGATGCTCTCTGCCCTGTTCCACTCAGCCTTAGGCCAGCCGAATATGGACTGAAACCTCCACGAACTGTGAGCTAAATAAATCTTTCCTTCCTTCATTTTGAGTGTCGGGTATTTGTCCCAGCAACCAGTAAAACGTGACTAAGACAGCAAGCAACTAGGAATGTGTAGAGCTGTATCAGACTGGCACATAGGGGTGGGAATGCTGGCGTTCACATGATCATTATCTCAGTCTTGGCTCCTTCCATCAGATTCAAGGCTTATGATCTGACAGTTTGGATTTGTCTGGGGTGGTACCAGTGACAGGAAGCTGTTAGTCATTGTGACCTTAACCTTAGCGCCTGGAGATTTTCTTCACATAGTTGACATCAACTCCAATCTCTTTTCCTTGTGGCTTAAGCCATCAAGGCCTATGAGCCATCAAGGCCTATGATGGGTAGACTGAGGGCTCAGAAACCACGTTCTGTCATCTTTTAGACAGATATGCCCTGACTGAGGCATGTACCTTAACGTTCAGATGAGAAAGTTATGGCTCAAAATTTCCAGAAACAAAGCTCAAGCTCTGTCTTACTTTTAGGTGCCCGTTGCACTTCTGGAGTTCTGAGTGAAGAGTCATTGGCTTTAGTGTAAGCCGCTTTGATGTCCTCAACTAGCACGGATTAAAACAAAATATGCTTTCAATGGATAACAGATCAAAGGCTGAGGAGCTTGATAGTCCCCTGTACCTGGGGTTTCCATACCATTGTCTTTTTGCTTCCCATTTATCTCCGCAGATCCTCAGTAGTATCTACTTCCTTCTCTATGTGTTTGTTTGAGTAACTTCTTCCAGAATATTTGCATTTTGCCATAATCTCTTCAGCACTGTGCAATGTATGTTTTAACTTTGTGAGGCCTTAAAAATATTTTTGCAAGGATATTTCGAAATTTAAAAGCCATGTTTTCTTCGTTCATTTAGATTTTCTGGTATTACTATGAGCATCTTGCGAATTCAAGGTCAAATTTGTTCACATGTCTCTTGTTCCTTTCTTTTGTTTGGGTATGCACATCACAATGCACATGAAGTCAAGCAGCTTCATATGTGTAATGTATCCTTTATGCCTCTTCTCTGCCTTTAACAATCACCCACCCTAGTTGTTATCTGTTCTGAGTAAAACCCTTGCATCCTTGGTCTTTCCTAAAGTTCTCAATCTCCCAGTCATTCTCACGTGCAGCAGCCCTTATAGTTTTCCTGCTCCTGAGTCTACTACTTCCGGGATTTCTGGGACAGAGGCAAGATTTGCATCAGGGTTGTGAATGACTACTCCAAAAGGTATGTGCTTTTCCTTTTACCAGAAACCAAGGCTCCCCACGCCCTGGGGCATCCCCAGCCAACTCCACGCAAGCACTTCTGTGATGTCTTTAACAGACCCAACACTCTTATTCCTGATGGCAGCATGAGCTGTCTGGACAGATACTGATCTCACCTTGTTGCCTGAGGTTTTGAGTTCGGCGTTCCTTGCATATTTCCTATGTCTTTTCTACATATCTGATTGTGTGATACAGAACCTGCACTGCAGGTTCCACACTGCAGAGTCAGCATTTTTTGGTCATCCTCCAGACTTGATGCTCCACTCTCAGAACCTCAGGTGTTAGGTTCCTGTTGTTTAAGTATGGGCTCAAAACAGCAGCTTCAAAAAAATCCAGTCCTAATATTCCATGCTGTAGGGTGCATCTGGAAAAGCTAGCACTAATCCAGAGATAGAGGGAGGTACATAGAACGCACAGAGATGAGGCCAGCACATCATCAGCTGATAGTAAAGCTCTTCGCATATCTTCACGTTCATGTCACTGCCCGTCACAGAAATCTGGATGCTTATTTATAATAGAGACTATCTGTATTGCTTGGATTTAGCTTTACATGTATAGAAGCTGTGTGGGTATGTAAATAATGTCATTTAAATCTTTTACAGACCCATTCTTTTTAAAACGGTTATAACATACACAGAAAAGTATTTACCAAAATTATATTTAGTATGGTCATGATGTTATAGAAGCACCACTAGTATTCATTTTATGCGAGTTTAATCACACCACAAAGGAATCTCAATCATCGCAGTAGACACACTCCTTCTTCCCCTCCTTTCAGGGCCTGGAAATCACCAGCCTGCTGCATCCATGGATTTGCCTATTCTAGATATTCTATACCATTAGAATGTGCCAAATGCGATTATTCATGGTTGAATTCTTTGATTGAACATCATGTTTTCACGTAGCATTCACGTTCAATATTTCATTTCTAAATTGAATGTTCTTGAATGTTCCACTGTAGGAAATGTCGTAATTATTCATCTAATTCCTGGTGTGCACTGTGGTTGTTTCAGTGTCAGTATGAAAAAGACTCCCACGAATGCTACACGTCTATAATCTGAAGCACATACATCAAATAGAATGCATATAACATAGTTTATTTCCATATTATCTTGGGAATGATATTTCTGAGCAATGGAGACCATAGCTTCATTATTCCTATCTTAGGTCTTGGAAGACTCACCTTACATTATATTACATGTTTAATGTTTCCATGCCTTACCTCTTATATTTAGTTCTTCTATGTATTTGATTTCTGGGGGTAGTATAAGGCAGGCATCCACCTGTCCTACATCATGTAGGAGTGACGCACACATTGAAATATAACAGTTATTTGCTGTTATGGTTTATGTCTACTTGTTCCCCCAAAGCCTCATGAGTCAGGGGGCGGGGACTTCTAGAGTTTGAGACTTGATCCATGATCCCTGGGATTATGGATTTTAGTACTGATGGGATTATGGGTGTAGCCTAAGGTGAGGCTGAAGCGGAGAGCCTGAATGTAATATAAAGAGAGACAGAGAGACAGACTGGAGCTCGAGCTGGTGCTGCTGCTCTGCTGCCCTGTTTGGTTGGCTGCCTCTGCCACCATTTTGCTGCTGTTCTGCCGCCTTGAACTGTATGCTCTCTGCCCTGCTCTACTCAGCCTTGGGCCAGCCGAATATGAGCTGAAACCTCCAGTAACTGTGAGCTAATAAACCTTTCCTTCCTTCATTTTGAGTGTCGGGTATTTGTCCCAGAAACGAGTAAAAAGTAACTAAGACATTTGCCACACAAAGAAGCATTAGTGCGACTCCTGCTATGGGCAGTAAAGAAATTTACAAAAGCCAGGGAGTGTGGGAAATTGAAGAGGTTATGGAAACATTGCAAGAGAACAAATGCAGGTGAGGAGAGTACCACAGGGGTCTGAGAGCTCAGAGCGGGTACAGAGTGGTTGCAGTGATTGTCCCAGGCAGACTTGCTTTAGGTCTGCATGCACTCTGTACATCTCACAGGAGTAGCTGTACTGTGTCAATATCTGTATCTTACATGAGGCAATTTGACAAGGTCTGCTACTGTGGCCCCAATTTAAATCCCTGAAGGCTCCAAATAAGGATATCTAAAATATCATCGGTGACACAAGGATCACAGACCACCAAGAGAAAACACATGCATTCAACATCAAAAACTTGTGTGTCCTTTCCTTCCACATTGAGTTTCATCTGTGCAGATGGTATAGTCACTCAGTGTGTGACTGGTCCTGGAAATTTAATATCACAAGACACTGGGCTCACTGTGGCTCTACTCTAACTGTAGAGTAATTCACTTCCTGTCTGCTCATCCTCCACCACACTGGAAATACTGTTTTCCCAGTGCTCTTTGGGCCCTATTATTATATATTACAAACATGTAAATGCAAAGTTCTGTTTCTGGCTCTGCTCTGTTCTTTTGGATTATTTGACCTGTCTTGAGTAATATCACCATTTTGTCAAAATAAGGTATTAGAATGGCAATCTGCCCAGATTTAGTTTCCTTTACGTATCTTGGTTAAGGATATTTGGCTCTTCTATCTAGACATTAGGAACAGATTTTCAGATTCTGGGAAAGTCCTGTGGGATTTTGCATTGGGTTCTAGTGAGCTCACTAATGAAGTCAGATTCAAAGTGCACCCAATTTCCTAAATGTGACTGGAGTTTATCATTTTTTTTGGAAGAATAGTATTGCAATTGTATTCGCCCCATGTTTCCTTCACCTATTCATCTACTGGCAAACATTTGGCCCACTTTTAGGTGTTAGTTATTATAATTTGTGCTGCTATAAATTTGAGCCATTCATGAATCACTGTACTAGGATGCCTTTAACTTTTTGACAAAGAGAGCTAGAAATGTCTCTTGAGACCATAATGTTAAATGAGAGAAATCAGACTTTCTTTTAGGTGAGGAAGCCACAACATAAATAAGTTGTAGAACCAAATATAATATGACAGTAACTGGGATCATAAGGAAGGGAACCAAGATACATGGAGGTGGAGGGAAGAGCAGCGAATGAGAAAAATGAACAAAGATGTGCGGTGCTCATGTATCAGTTCTGATGAGGAGTGCAATCCTTAAGCACGGCAACAATGTGCCAGTCAAGTGAAATAAAAACATAAAATGTGGATAAACGTAAAGATATTTGTAATGATGTCTACCGTTCCATCCACACCCCAGTTGGAATGAGGGATAACTGGCCTCTTTAGAACATCACAATCTGACTTGGATGTAGGACACATTTTGTCTCTTATTTTGATCTTTTTTAGTGTCTTCTCATTGTTGCCCTCATGCTGTTGCACATATTTCTAAGGATGTGCTTTGGGGACTTGATTGCCTGAGCATAATCATCAAGAAATCTGCTCCTGAGCTGCATATCTAATCCCAGTGCTTAAGGACTTTTCTTTTGAGTCTCATGATAATCATTTGGAATTACAACTAATATTTCCTTCTATGTCCATTAAGATTTGTCTTATACAGCTCTGTGCTCCCATGTTGGGTGTGTATATATTTATAAGTGTTACCTCTTCATCTTGAATTTTTCCCCTGACCAGTATTCAATGACTGTCTGTATTTCATTTGATCAATCTTGGTTAAAGTTCAGGCTATCTGCAAACAGGATTGCTACTCCTGCTGTTCGCTCAGTTGCTGCAGCGTGTGGTATTGTTTTCCCTCCTTTGACTTTCAGGCTATGAATTTCTTTATGAGTTAGGTGTGTTTCTTATATAGAGAATATTGTTGGGTTTTGCTACCTAATCCACTGTGCAAGTCTATTTCTTTTGATTGGAGAATGAAGTCCATTTACATTGATGGTTACAATTGAAATGTATTGGCTTATGTTTGACATGTTTTTTACCTACTATTGTTTTCCCCTTTTTCTCCTGTACTTAATTGGTTGCCCTATTTGGTGGGTTGTTTCTGTTCTCATTTGTGTAGTTTGAATCATTTTGGTCACTCTTTAAAATATTTTCTAGTAGTCTGTGTAGGTTTGGCTTTGTCATTGCGAATTTCTTTAGTTCTTTGTCGTGGAAGTATTTCACTTCTCCATCAAACTTGAAAGACAGTTTTGCAGGGGATAGCAGTCTGGGCTGGAATTTGTTTTAATGGAGGACTTAAAGCACTATGCTACATTCTTTTCTGCCTACAAGTATAGTGGTGACATTTGCATTTTCTGTTTCACCACCATCTAAGACTAAGCACAGCGCTGCTTCTCTTCCTCAACACTTCTGCATTTTAATTTTGGGCCTTACTTGTCAACGAGGGTATTCTTCAAATACTGTATTGGAGTAATTATAGCTCATAGACTTGTCTCATTGTCAGTGTTGGTACCAAAGCCTTTTACTCTGTGAAGTATATCATTTTTGTATGAGGTATCATACAGAGTGAGGAAGTCGTTATCAATTCTTCCTTTGCTTCACTTTTGGATAAGTGTGCAACAAATTTTCTTTACTACATTTTGGCACCTCTGTTTGGTCCTCCTTTGGTGCTGTGGCAGTGTAGCCAGTGGCCCTGTTGATGATGTCATGCCGGCAATTCCTGTAGGCCCAGGACAAACTTTAGCCCCATCATCATGTGTCAGCGTTTCTCCTACTTCCGCATACAGACTTACTTTACAACCTCTCGATCTCACCAGGTGTGGTGTTGCGTGCCTGTAATCCCACCACGTGGGAAGCAGAGACAGGAGGATCCCTATGAGTGTGAGCTGTGTAGTGAGGTGATGGACCAAATGAATAAAAGATCAAGAAGAACAAATAAGTAAAACATTGGGATCTCCATTTAAGATTTATGATGATTTATAATTTTCAATTCTCAGCTGACTTTGTTGACCTTAGTGAACTTAGACAATTATGATAGAGTTGGAGATTGCTCGCTATTTTTGAATAATTTTTAGAAGTTTTGGAAAGCTGTGTGATTATTTTTCATTCTTGCATGAGTGTCTGATTGAGCATTCTGGGGGAAATGACCTGGACTTGTGGATTTTATTGTGTGTTACCGTCTGCTATACTCTGTACATTAAATGTCTCTGTTATGGCTGGGGTGTCTTTGTCTCCCTGCCAAGTCTCATTAGTTTACAGGTCAGGTTTTTTCATGGATGGCTGGATGTAAAGTGTGTGATGGTGGTTTAGATTTAGGGCACGATGCGAGCCTCAATAGCACTTGGCTAAAGAGTAAAAAGGCTATCCACTGTAAGTAGCGTCAATAAGATATAAAGGCAGGAAAATCTGTGGTTATCCCTTGTTTCTTTGCTACTTTTTGTCCATGCTGAACTGTGTCTCCTCTGAGATGCCTCTCTGTTTTAAACTCTGCCTTGGAGCTAGCTGATTATGATCTGAGATGTCAAAAAAGCATAAGATAAATAAACATTTACTTTCTTCTCTTGTAGGTCTTGGGTATTTTGTCTCAGTCATGAAAAAAGTAAATAGACCAGAATTTGGAAGCAGAGAAGTAGGGTCATTGTTGCAATGATACCTGGCCATAGGGCGCAAGTGTTTTTAGAAGTGGCTTAAGGGAAAGGAAAGTTAGAGAAGATTCAGAGCTACTGAAAAGAAAAAAAAATGAGCTGGAACTCCTTAGGCTGTACTAGATCAAAGATTCTGATCAAAGCTCAGGAGACAGAAGACTGACGAAAATTTTTGCTGGTTAAGACCAGGGTCCGGAGGTTTCTGCTGGGAAGCGGGACTGTGTTGGTTGCCGGGCGCCAGAGGATGTATGCTATCATTTTGCAAATTTGGTCTGCCTTTTGCATGTGTCCAAAGACTTTGCCTGATGTTTAGGACAGCAGGCTAATTAATTTGCAGGAGAAATTTCAAGGTAGTGTAATGTTCAGGTGGTGACCTGCCTCGGGTTTGGGTGTTTCTGTACAGAAGAACTGAGACCACTGGAGAACTCTTCAGTGTGTTCAAGTCTCCTCCATGGTTTACAGTGCAGGGTGACAACTGAAAGAAACATCAAGAGACAGAGGGCTGCATTACTGTGATCTGGAAGACCAGTTGCTCTTTAAGAACAACATGTCAGAAGGTACCAAGACCTTTGATGTTAATTCATTACATCCGAGTCATGGGCAATCAGTGAAGGTCAGTGTGTGTTTCTTAAGAACAGGAATGGTGACTACATTGGTCAAGAAGATTAATATGTTCCTGCAAAAATAAGTACAAGGAGAAAGACAAGAAAAATGATGAGACAGGGGGATAATAAGGAAATTAGTTTCCTCGGGGACCTTATCATCTTTTGTAGACCTTATCTTGCCCTATGAACTCCACAGAAGTCATTAGCCCTAGGGCTTCCTCTTTTGGGTGAGAAAGTGTAGGGAGGGAGTTTCTGGATTCCATTCAGTTCACAGAGATACGACAAGGACAAGCTTGCATGCCCTCCCCAGACTCAATTTATAATACATGGTCCTCAAAAAAGGAGCTGAGAAAATTAAAGAAAAATATTTTTAGTTTTGGCAAAGGAAGTTCCAGTAAAGCGGTGGATCATAGGGATAGAACTGAAGAAGGCTTGATCACTGAGAAGGTAAAAGTACATGGAAAGGATGCCATCTTTGTTATTGTTAGTGTAGTTGATTAATTCACATAGAGCAGCATGTATAGTTAGTCAGGGTGAGAAATCTACCAATTGACTGCTAGTTTCAGAAACCTGATGGAGATTCTGATGATCATTGTATTAACAATTTTGCGTACAAAAAGGGATGGTTTTTTTTCCCTGCCATGTTTCCTAACTTTTCTCCTGCTCTGTCTTCATTGTTTAATCCTTAAGTTCTCATTTTCCATTTAGCTGTGTTATACCTTTGCATGTCTGATTGTAATTTGAGTTCTTGAATGAGGGAAACTATATGATATTTACACATGTAGGTCTGGCTTATTTCGCTTAGGAGTGTATCTTCAAGATGGCTCCACTTATATATGACGGCTTCACGTTTATCATTCCTTATAGCTGAGTAATATTCCACTGTACAAAAACATCACATCTTTTTCATCTATTCTTCAGATAACAGGCATTTTGATTGTTTCCAAGATTTGACTATTGGGTCAGGAAGATGGCTCAGTGGTCTAAAGCTTCTGGTTAGGCAAGCTTAGGCAACCACAGGGACCACGTGCTGTGCCAACTCCAGCCCAGGGCAGGCTGAGCATGCTGATATAGATAGACAGACAGATAGATAGATAGATAGATAGATAGATAGATAGATAGATAGACAGACAGACATAGAGAGAGAGAGAGAGAGAGAGAGAGATGATAGATAGATAGATAGATAGATAGATAGTTAGATAGATAGATAGATAGATAGATTTGACCATCACAAATTGTGCTGTTATAAATGTAGGGACACAAATATCACTATGATATGAGGTTTTCAGGTCTTCTGGGAAAATTTGCAGTAGGAGGTAGCTGTATTGAGTGGAATTTCCATTCTAGTTTTTTTAAGGAGTCTCCACACTGATTTCCTTAATGGCTGCACCAGTCTACATTTCTACCAGCAATGGAGAAGTGCTCCTTTTTCCCGACAGCCTCTCCAACATTTGTTGTTGATTGGTTTCTTTATCATAGCTATTCTTTCAAGGGTGAGATGATATCACATGATGTTTTCATTTGTATTTCACAGATGGCTAGTGATGCGGAACTTTGTTTTGTATTTATGAGCTTCTGGCATTTCTTCCTCTGAAAAATGTGTGCTCATCTCCCATTCCCATTTCTGGATTTGGTCTTTAAATACTGGGGCCCTGATGATTTTTACTTCTTTGTAAATTGTCTGAGTGCTTACTAGGTAAGATTTTTCAAAATTTTCGGATTGACTTTTGATTCTGTTGCTAATTTCATTTGATGTGAAAAATATTCTCAACAATAGGAGATCTCATGTAATTTTTTCAAGCATTATCCATGCTGTTTGATTTTTGTTCATGAAATGTTTTCATACACAAATGTCTTCAAGAGTTTCTAGTACCTTATGATCTTGGAGATTTAGTATTTCTGTTTATATGTTTAAATCTCTAATCACTTCTGAATTTAGTTTAATACATGATAATAGACAGCCTCGGTCAAGTTTTAGTTTTTAGCATGTAGAGATCCAGAATTTCTAGCACCATTTTTAAAAGAAACTATCTTTCTTCCAGTAAGCATGTTTGACTCCTTTCTCAAAGATAAGGTGGCTGGGGTGGGGAAATAGCTCAGGGGCACAAATATCTACCTGGCAAGTGCAAGGTTCTGACTTTGATCCCCAGTTACACACACACGCACACACACACACACACACACACACACACACACACAAAATAAGGTGGCTGAATGTGCTTGTAGTTGCTTCTGCATCTTCTAATCTATTTCATTGATCCAAGGTCTATTTTTTGCCAGTACTATGCCGATTTTATCACAGTGTCTTTGGTTTTTTTTTTGTTTTTTTTTTAATTTTTTTTTTATTTTCAATTCTTTTATTGTTTAAATTTAACAATGGTTATATTACATATTTTCATCATTGGATCAGTTTAGATTAATACATATAGGTATATAAGATTGATCAAACAACTAAACATTAACCTTTCTAAATCCACATTAATTTTTTTTTCTTTTCCCCCTTTTTTTCTTTGAAAGTTGACATATTGCATATTGTCCTCACAATCATTCTACAAAGTGCAGTGTGTGGGCATGACCCACCTCCCCATTAATGTTGCATAGAAAAAAGAAAGAAA
The DNA here is from genome assembly GCA_004027025.1 of Myocastor coypus. NCBI lineage: Eukaryota > Metazoa > Chordata > Mammalia > Rodentia > Myocastoridae > Myocastor > Myocastor coypus. The sequence continues at coordinate 29,511 of PVJA010026488.1, forward strand.
GAAAGAAAAAAGAAAAAAAAGGAAAGAATATACTTCTCTTTGGACTAAGAGGAAGCAGATACATATA
>PVJA010026489.1:0-29591 GCA_004027025.1 Myocastor coypus
AAAAAAAAAAAAAAAAAAAAAAAAAAAAAGAGAACAGAGATATTACTCCACCTAAAGATGCATCATTTCTCTAAGTCTTCAGTTGATGCAAATCATGAACTTTCATAGGTAATAGCCTGTTTCATTCAATAAATCTGTCTTTCTAATGAGAAAGTTCCACGACTGACATTCTGAGAGCCACACGTTGATATAAGATTAATAGAAAGGTAAAAGAGAGGAAGACCTAGTCAGATGTGCAGAAAACATGGCTCAAGAGTTTCGCTTTCTTGGTTCTTCCTTAGCTCTAATCTTCAGATTAGATTTGATCTAACCCTTAGCTCTAATCTTCTGGATTTAAAGACCAGAAATTGGTACCAACTCTGTCTTACTTATGTTTTTTTCTTTTCTACATTAAAAAAAGTGGCCTTCTTCAAGTGAGTACACTTTGTAAAACGATATTTAGAGCATTCATTATCAGAAGTGTCTGACAGATGCTCTATATGGTAGAGCAGTCTGATATGTGGATATTTTATCTACTTACTATCCTAACTATTTAAATACAGGATGACAAAAAATTCATAATTAATTAACTTTTGTAAAATATTATAAAAGAAAGTATACAAATGACAATTCTATTAAATTTATTGCATACAAGACCAACTTGTTTTTTTTGTTGTTGTTTTTTTTGGGGGGGGGTTGTTTGTTTTGTTTTTTAACCAACAGATGTTCAATTTTTATTGAACATGGTCAAGACGAACTTGAAATGGTGCCTGCTGGCATGAGGCTGGAGACAGGTGACCCCTAAGCCAGCGTGTCGCTGCCCTGGTGGAGTGAAGTCTCTGAGTAGACTGTTAAGTGATTAAGTTAAGTTTTCCCAACCAACACTTAATGTTTTGTATTTATAAAAGAGTATGCAGATACTTGAAATATATCCAATGTGATGATATTCAAAGATTAGTATTATGTGTTGGTTGAATCCAATCAATTAAAGAAAAAAGGCCCTAGTTAACTTTCTTTAGAGTTTTTCTTCTCTTTCTCTTGAAAATAGAAAATGAGTTAAAAAAAAAACTGCTATAGTCATCACATTTACACAGCTACACGAGAGCTCTACAGCACAGAGTAAATTGTTTCTTGCCATATTTCTTTCATCTCTACATTCAAGACTAGATGAAATGAAAAACATAAGTGAGTATTTTAGGACCCAAGAAAATCCCTATAAAAGGAAAGAAAAGCTTCAGAAGAAAGTATTAATACTGCTTGTAACAAAGGCACCCGTAAACTTTCAAAATGTACCGTGGGAAAAGCCAAACATGAGGCACACAGAACAAAGCCCTTGAGACTTACGTCTGTTTTCATCAAGTGTCCTTGGAGCTGCTTCTAAAATTTTACTCACAACCATCAATCATGCGAACCAAGATCTGTGTTTCTTATCAGCTGTATTCATCCATAATCAGGTGAAAAATAGCCTTGATTACATCAGACAAGCAGTGAAAACACTGCACAGACATGGGTAGAATGCCAAGAGATTTCAGTGGCACAGAAATCAATTTGTGTTAGAATAAGCTAAGGTAAATAATTTTGAGTTTATAACTTTCTTGAAAATCTTACAACTAAAACTCACCCTGTAAGAAAAGTGGAGGGCATTGATAAGATCATGATAAATCTTAAAAACAACCTCTACTTCTATATTTTATATTTTATATTTTATTACTGTATGTTCATAGTACATGATGGTGGGTTTATTTTGCAAAACTGCTATAATCAATATAATACAGTTCGTAGTTAATGTAATCACTTTCTAACCTCTTCCTTTATCTGCCTTTTCTCTCTCTTAATCGGTATGACATTCCCTATCTCCAGAAATCTACCTTCAGGACTCTAGTCCACTCTCGTTTAAGTATTTCTTCATTAATTCATGAATGGTTAAGTTGTCCTGAAAGAGAATTAAAAAAAAAAAAAATACATCGGATAAAAGGCAATCTTCTAAACAAATGGCACTTGCAAAAATAGAAAACCTTATGCAAAATCATAACAGTATATCCATGCCATTCTCCCTTTACTAAAATCACAGCAAAAATGTATCAAAGACCTAGATATATAAACAAAAGCTTTTGTGGGGTGGTGGGCCAGCGAGATAGCTCAGCAGATTAAGCCTCTCATTGCCAAGCACAAGGTCTTGAGTTTAATCCCTGGTACTGAAAAAGAAAATGTTTCCAATAAACAAAAACTTTGAAACTGCTGGAAGACAACATAGAAAAAAATGTATAAAGCTACAGTCATAGACAATAACTTCTAATTACTAAAATTAAGTTTGTGAGTTTTGTGTTCCAATGATTTAGACACATAATAGCAAATCCATAAATGTGCACATTTATTTCAAAGAGTCTTTAAATTCAAGTACAATATTTAAATGCCGAATTTAATTTGGAGCAATCAGTTTTAGCTGCATACTAATTGATAATATTATGCTTCTGAAACAGATAATATAATTTAAAATTCTAGCAAGGGGGAATAATTAACCTTACAAAATTTACAGTTTACAAAATAAAAATAATCTTGGTACCAGGAAATTCAAGTCATCTCACACATATTTCTAGTTTATGAAATTTTTATGGAAAAAATCATGGAGCCATGGAAACATAGTATAAAAAACACGGTGATAAAATGCTTGTAAATTAGAAAATGCAAAATAATATTTTATACAACAGAAGTCCTAATGCTATCAGAATTGTCTGTCCTATTTTGAAACAAATTGTAGTTCATTTAAATTTCATCAAAACAAGCAAAGATGTCACAGTTCAACAGAAATAGGCAATTATTATGCGTTTGTATGCTCTGATTACCAGTGCAACAAACTCATAAAATACACACTCCTGGAGATAAAAAGATCATTTAGAAGTCAACACAATTATAGAAATGAACAAGGTCTGTAAACTCCTGTCACAGGTAGACAGAACAATGAGACAAAAATCGGAATTGCACCAGACTTGGAAGAAGCGGTCTTCATGGATATCTGCAGTGTTCCATTGAGTAGTAGCTTGCACGTTATACTCAGGGGCACAGACGCCTTGCTCTCTAGTTGATTGCGTTGTAACTCAAAAAGAAAGTTTAATTAAATATAAAGAAGTAAAGTTATACAATGCATATTATGAGATGATAGTGCATATAAACTACAAATCAATAGCAAAACCCCACAAAATTTGTCAAAATACATGGAGATTTAACAATGTATTATTATTTTATTTAAATTATTCTTTTTGATACTGAGTCTCACTATGCAGTTCAGACTCATCGTGGTCTTCCTGTCTCAGCCTCCCCAGAGCTAGGATTACAGGCATGGACCACCACGTAGTTTCAGGGCCTGCCTGGCATGCTGTTCCGGGCATTGAACTTGGGTCCTTGCACTCACCAGGTAGGTGTTTAGGCCACTGAACTTCTCTGTAGCCTTGACAATATAGTTTTTAGTAATCAATCACTCACAGAAAGAATTGGGTCCTAAAATCAGTCAGTAGTACCAGGAAAATATATGAAAATCTACTGAAAAAAATATGAAATCAGCCATTGCAGTGGAGTTTATAGATGGGAATATTGATATTATTAAAACAGAGTAAACCCAGTACAAGCCCTAAGGATGCAGTATAAGTTTCCAGAAAAGAAACAGCCATCTAAGTAGAAAGGTGGTACAGTACCAAGAAAACATTAAGATGATCAGAGCAAAATTAAAATTTAAACCATAAAAATATACAAAATTAATGAATTCTAGATGTTTTTCCAAAGAATAAATAAAATAGCAAGCCTTTACCCAAATTTACCGAAGGAATGCAAGTAGATACCAAAATCAACGTAAACAAAGTGAAATCACAATGGTCCCCACAGAATCCAGAAAAATATATGTAACTAATAGAAAAATCTATTCTTCAGTAAATTAAAGAGTTTAAAGGAAATGAAAGCTTGCTAACTACATCTGATTTTTCAAAATAGAGCCATGAAGATATTAAAGAACCTGAAGTTTTCAATAACACACAATGAAATAAAGGCAGGAAGGAAGAAATGTCTTTCCAACCAATAATTCCCTGGCACATGCTGGATTCAACATTGAATTCCACAGGACCTTTGGCGAAGATATAATGTCCATATTGCTCCTGTTTAACGGTATTGAGAAAAAAGTAGCGTTGACACACTCATTCCTAGAAACGAGGAACACGTTTGTTCTAAAGCCAGACAAGACCTCAATTTAAAAAGAAAGGTGCAAGATCCTACCTTTAATGAACAAGATGCAAAGATTCTCACCTAAATATTGGCACGCAGAATGTGACAAATTGAAGTTTATGACTCAGTAGGCTTTCCCTAGGGAAGCAGAGGTGCTTCCACACTCGCTACTCAAAGAATATAATGCATCACACAAATAGAAGCAAGAACAGAAAATGCGTGTTTATCTTACTAGATGCAGAATTTTAAATAAAAGCTTATATTCAGTAATAAAAAATCTGAAAGAAAATAGATATACTGGGGCCGGCGGGATGGCTCAGTGGTCTAGGGTGCCTTCTTGGGAGGGCTTGGGCGGCTTCGGGGACCGCGGTTCGATCCCTGGCACCGCATGCTGCGCCAGCCCTGCCCTCGGGGCGGGCTGAGCCGGCTGTAGAGATGAGTGAATAAACAAATAAGGGTTCTGAAACAAGAAAAAAAAGAAAGAAAGAAAAAAAAGAAAATAGATATAGAAGGACTATATCTCATTTTGATAAAAGCCATTTATAACAATCTGACAGAGAACATCAGTTAAGCAGGGAAAAACTAAAACAATTTCCTTGAAATTCTTCTCTGTCATGACAGTTGTTCGCTATGCTAATCAACATGTTCCCTAAGAAGCCCCTGGGCCTTTACACTTTGGTTTGTTGATGGTCCAGGTAGTAGGCCAAGTTACATCTCCTGTGACTTGTATCTCTAAGGATGGCTAGGCTCTGGGATGCACAGCAGGTCGCTATGACACTGGCCTAAGATCCAATCCGTGATTGACAAGCCACTCGGGCTCTCAGCTTTCTGCTTCTTCTCCTATACAAGTCCTTTTCCACCGGACACCAGGGCCTGACCTTTTGAGGGAAAATCCCTAGTCAGAGACAAGGAATATTAAATAAATCTGCTGCCAAATCCTGGGTATCAGTTTGTTGTTTCTGCTTGGTTTGCAAAAGCACTGGTAAAATCCTCCCCTGCTCTGTGGCTGATGGCCCGAGCAGCCAAGTGGCCTTTGGCAGAAGGAGGCAGGTGCACCCCCAGCCTGCCTTAACAGCCAAGCAGGAGTCTGGGGCGTGGCCAAGATCTGCCTCGCACCCAGCCATACCTGTGGCAGACTGGATGGTATTGCTCAGTACAGACTCTGGCTTTGACCAGAGAACTAATTCAACTGGGAGCACCAGAAGATTTTTCTGCTTTCTTTGTCTTTTGCCACTTATAGTTTCATTGTCCTCTTTCTGTCATTTCTTTTTTTTTTTTTTTTCTTTCTTTTATGGAGAGGATTAAGGTTTGACTTACATTGTTTGGTTGTTTTATCAGTCCTGTCTCTCTCATTTCTAGTTATCCCTCTTGGGTTATGGATATTTTCATGTGAATAGACACTGTCTCTAGTCTATCTGGTTCACCCTGCTTTTTCTTTGCCTTACAGCTCATTCTTTCCTTTTGAACGTCTGTGTGATTATTCGTTGTCCTTCTGCCTTGTTTCCACTACGTTTCTCTTCAGTTATCAATCTGTTGTGTCTCCTAATCCTCTGAAAGTATTTTCCCTCATAGAATTAAATCACTCTATTAAGAGAAAATAATGCATACAAATTACGGTTTATGTTGGATATTGTTGTGTAACTACAAAACCTTGTTTCTCTGCTTACAGATACCGAATTAGAAGTCACAACAGTTCATCAGTTTCTAAGGTGCGCTTGGTGCTATTGTTTTTTATAATCATACAACATTAGCTAAGAGGTCATACCTGTTGTGTTCAGTGGATCTTACTTCTGGTAAGCTCCATGAGATTGTAGCTTGTAGGCTTTCAAACACAGAAGTCAGCCTAGCTACCAGAACCCTAAACAAGCCACAGAATTTTCAGGGTTTAAGATAAGGCAGCGTGAATGTCCTGGGAACACTTTATGGACCTGCTGCTTCCACATAACACATGTTTGTGTTAGATGGGCCATATAAACGTTCTGCATTCATGAAAACTACATAAGCACTAGACAATGTGGCGCTATTCCCTTCATCCTTACAGTGACTTGGTGTGTTAGGTATTATTCTTTCCACAGAGATTAGTGTAGGTACAACTCATTGAATGCAAGAAATTTTAAACACAGTTTTTAGGTATGATGCATATCAACTGTGATGGGTAACCATGAACGATGTCCATGCCGACGTCCACACCAAACAAAAGAAAAGTGTCTAAAACCTACATATTATTTATTTATTTATTTACTTATTTACTTATTTATTTATTTGTGTCTTTTTGAGACAGGACCTCGCTATGCAGTTCAGGCTAGCCTTGAGCTCACTTTTGTAGCCCAGGCTGGTCTTGAACTCACATCAATTCTCCTGCCTCAGCCTCCTGAGTGCTGGGATTACAGGCCTGTGCCACCATGCCCGGCTAAAAACCTACATATTTAAAATCTAATGTTAGTTATAAGTATGCCAGATACTAAATAGGATTTTTTTCTGACCTTAAGCTTTAAATTCAGTGTGAGTTGTCTATGTGAATAAGAAATGAAAAGTGTGTTAGTTCACAGCTGATTAGCAGCTGCCTGAAATCTCAGCAAATTTTTGCACACATGTGAAAAATCTGAGTGTGCCTTTTATGTGACAGAGCTCTATGCTGAAAAGAATAACCAGAAATGCCAGACCTAGGAAAGATACATGATTAATCTGCGTCATCCTGGTGAAAGTGAATGTACACTTCGGAGTCTTCTTTGTTCCTTCCCATTATTTTTGGTGTTTTGTTTTTCTAAATAGTTCTGTGAGATGTCCCAATCAAAGAATTTGTCCATATTTCACATTTTCTCTTGTATTTGTTCTCAGGTCTTTGAAACCTGAGAACAAATAGACCTGAGAAACAATAGACCTGAGAAAAAAATTAGAAAAATGAGGGGCCCAGCAGGATGGCTCAGTGGTCCAAAGCACCTGCTTAGGAAAGCTTAGGCGGCTACAGGGACCGTGGTTCGATCCCCGGCACCACATGCCAGCTCTGCCCTCGGGGCAGGCTGAGCCGGCCATACCAATAAACAAATAAACAAAAGTTCTGAAACAAGAAAAAGAATCTTTAAAAAAAATTAGAAAGAAGGGAGAAGAATATTAATGAAAGAACTAAAGATATATATATATATATACATATACATATATATATATATATGTATATATATATTAAGAAAATCAACGATTTTTTTCATATCTGGTACAGAGTCTACAAGATCTATAGGGTCTCACTACACAGATCAGACTCAGTGATTCTGCTGTTTTCAGGCTCCCGAGCAGTGGGATTACAGATGTGCTCCACCACTACCCAATCTCAGTCGCCGTTTCAGTGCTCCCTGGAGGGTGGGGCCAGCATAACATGCTGGGCATTGAACCCTGGCTCCTGTACTCTGCCTAAGTAGGCACTTTTGTATGCTGAGCTATCTGGCAAGCCCTAGTAAAATGTTAAAAGTAAAAGCAATTTAAAATGAGAGAAAAAATTTTTAAAAGAATAGGAAAGGATCACAGAATTTTAGATGTGTGAGCTGCGGAGACATATTAAGCTTACTCGTTCCTTGCAAAAATGTGGAGAGGTATATCTAATAAAATGAGATACATGATTGCATGAGCTTGTCACAAATTTATTCATAACTGTCAAACCCTAACAACAACTAACTTGACAGGAGACTTACTAAACCAGTGGAGCTATGCCCGTACAATAAAACATTATTCTGTTTCAGAAAGAAGTATATCATGAAACGATGAGTATTATATTTCCATATTTTGAAATCACTGATAAGGAAATCAACCTGAAATGTCTGTTCCTTACTCCAATTATACAAAACTCTGTGGAGGGAAAAGATATTGAAATGAGAGAAGATCAGTGGCTGTCAGGATTTGGGGATAGGGTATATTCACTAGAAGAAGCATAGATTATTTGTTAAGGTTTTGAGGGTACACAGACAGGTATGTGTTACTATATGTTTGCCAGATACTATAAAATGTATAGCACAAAAAGGATTATGAATAGGAGCTAGTTAGACCAGTCAATTAGTTGATTAAGAGAAAGTTTTGATAGAATGCAGAAAGGATAGATCATGTAAGTGTAGGGAAAGGTAGAAATCTACTTACCTGGGAGTGTGGGAGAAAATGTGTTCATCTGTATGGCTGCCAGCGTTCAAAGGAAGAGAAGAAGGCAAAAGGTGCAGGAAGCAGCACAGGGTCCAGAATAGCGCAGCTGCCTGCCGAGAGGGCCACGCAGAACCGTCCTGAACCCGCTCTTTATTTATACACTAGAATTAAGTAAATGACTGCATGATGATAATGAAGGCAGCCTTATTATTGGAGCAATGGAAATTTATAGGTTCCAAAGAAGATTATTTAGTAATAGAGTGAATACAAACAGTAAGGCCTGTACTCCCAATGTTTCGGTGGCTGAAAACAGGAGGATCACTACAAGTCCGATACATGTAGTAAGACCTTGTAGACCCTGTACTAAATACCTTTTTTTTTAAAAAAAAAAAAAAAAAGAATAATATAAGCCTCTTTTTAACTCAATAAAATAGACATGACTCCATGTGTTATGGTTTGTGTCTAGTTGTCCGCCCAAAGCCTCATACAGTCCTGGTGTAGGGACTTCTAGCTAGAGCTTGAGACTAATTCATAACGCACTGTGATTACAGGTGATCCAAGGATGAGATTATGGGTCTGAGTACTGCTGGGATTGTGCATGTGGTCTGAGGCAGACGTCCTGAGGCAGAGAGCCTGAATATAATACGAGAGAGATGGAAAAACAGACTCCCTCTCTGTTGCCTCTGCTGCAATTGTTGTTCTCCCACCGGGAACTGGTACCCTCTGCCATGTGCCACTCTGCCTTGCAGCCGACCGAGTGTGGACTGAAACCTCCAGCAACTGGGAACTGTGAGCTAGATAAACCTTTCCTTCATCTGGGGTGTCGGGTATTTGTCCCAGCAATGAAAAGAGAGATGAGTAACTGAGACAGCATATATATAGTGGTACCAGGTATTGAACTCAGAACCTTGGACTTGCCTGGCAAGTACTTATTCCACTGAGCTGTCTCCCCAACCCCGATATATACATTTCTTTGCTTTGACAAAGAAGAAGAAGCAATCATATTCCAGTAGGAACTGATACACATAGAACTCAATTCTTAAATTCAGATAATATTTCACGTTAATAGGAAATAAGGCTTGGAAAGAAAGTTAATACCGAGACCAATGTAAGATTCAAACATAGTGAGTCTAGAACATTTTGCACAAAATATGGACATTCTAAAAAATCAAAAGCAATCCATCATCAGTGAAAGCAAACACATACTACAGGTGGTAGCCAAGAGCACATAGATGCTAATTCAAAGAGCTGCAAATGTTTAAAGTTGTAGCATACTAATGGGAAAATAAATAAGATTAAATTAATAAAATCAAATGGGATTGTGTATTGTATAAAACAGAATAGCCATTACGATGTACGTGGGTGGTCACACAAATCATTAAGGAAGAAAATATAAATCTCCCATAGATATCAAATGTAGTAAAATAAATGAGGGAGCTAATGACCCCAAGATAAGGGCACAGGGGACTAGGATACAAAGGGGCCGAAGTCAAATGTGAGGCGCTTATCATGAATAGATATATGGAAATATGAAAACACTGAAGGGTAAAATAATAGAGCCAAGAATAGGTAACGCATATGAAAAGAATAAAGTATGATAAAGGAAAAGCCACATTTGAAAAGATAATTGGCACTATTTGTATAAGAATGGAATACATCTTTAGATTGAAGCATCATAAGAATTCCACTGCACTGCAAAACAGAAAATATTATATATGTGTATATATATAACAGGTATGTATAACAATGATATGTATGTAATTGATATACATATAACATACTATACTATATATACTATATATGCTCTATGTAATACTATGTATAGTATATAGCGTTAATGTCCTCATAAGAGCTTTGTGCACAGTGCTGTGAGAGCGTGCAGGAAGCAGGTTAGCATCCCCTTTAGGGGCACAGCCAGCACAGGCACCTGAGTTGGCATCTTAGTGTTGGACTTCTTAGCCTCAAAGACTGTGGAGACGTGCAGGGCCGTTGAAGGGACTGAGGGCATAGAGCGAAGTGGCAGACTGAGGAGACCAGTACACAGGTCCCTGAGATCCACTGGCGCTGCATCTGTCTATTCAACCAAGTGCAGATCAAAATATATTTACAATTTGTATATCTACGTCTATATCTATATCTATCTACCTTTACGTGTGTGTGTGCACATGCGTGTGTATATGTAGACTGTTTGATTGATTGGCTGAATTACAGAATTTACAAATAAAATTAAGGATAGTAAAATTGACTTATAGCCAATAGAACAAAGCTACATGACTGCTTACTTCTAATCAGAAAAATGTGAAAACTAAGAAGCAGTAAAACATTACTTAAAATGTTGAGAATAATTATCAGTTTAATAATTTAATATATATTAAGCATTAGAAATCTTAACAATTTCTAAAATGTTAATCACGTCAAATTCATTTTTGCATGAAGATCCATGCTGGCCTAACCAAGATCACAAAAGACGGCTGATTTCAGGAATAAAGTTGAGCTCCATGTGATCTTTAGTAAATAAATTCGCTGGCATGAACGTGAGTACAAATTAACAGAAAGAAAATGTAAACAATCACAATGTTTAACAACAAACATAATTTAAAATTATGGTTAAAATAGAGAATTAATGTTGACTACAAAATCATTTGAATATTGGAGAGATGATTTATGGAAATACTTTAAAATGTTTGCCATCACACCATGTTTTTGATTGACTTTGTTTTTTTAATGGGTATGCATTGAACTATTTGCCATTAAATTAAAATATGGAAGACTATGATTCCAATGTAACAAATAAAATTATTGCATTAAGAAATAACCAGGAGTTGGGTCCTGTTTCGTCAAGATGGTGCTGCTGGAGAGCGACCAGTTCCTGACCGAGCTGACCAGGCTCTTCCAGAAGTGCCGGACTTCGGGCAGCGTGTTCATCACCCTCAAAAAATATGATGGCCGAACTAGATCCATCCCAAAGAAGGGATCTGTGGAGGGCTTTGAGCCTGCAGATAATAAATGTTTCTTGAGAGCTACGGATGGGAAAAAGAAGATCAGCACGTGGTGAGCTCCAAAGAAGTGAATAAGTTTCAGATAGCCTATTCAAGCCTGCTGAGAGCTAACATGGATGGGCTGAAGAAGAGAGACAAGAAGAACAAGAATAAGAAGGCTGTCAAAACAGCACAGTGAAGGGCTCTGGATTCTCTGCTCCTACCAGTTAAGCAACAGATTGCTGTTTTTCCTTTTGGCTACAAAGCTAGATTTTTGGTTTCCCTGTGGCAACTATTTTCTTGTGAGATGAGGGTCATTTTGGAGAGAAAAGTGTTATTGTGTACAGGGTAGTTATGGTAAGAAACTAGTTCAAATCTGTGCTGCATGGTTGTGTTCTTAAGTTTCCAAAGGCCTGTGTAACCATTTCCCTGAAAGAGCAATGTATCATTAAATATTTGTTTCTCAGGGGCTGGGGAGATAGCTCCGAGGCACAAGTGCCTGCTGGGCAAGTGCAAGGTCATGAGTTCGAACCCTGGTCCCACACACACACAAAAAAATTGTTTCTCAAAAAAACAAAACAAAACAAAACAAAACAAAACAAGAAACTTTGGTTGATCTTTGAACTAAGAATCAATTCTGTTAATGGTAGATTTTTACAGACACTACTGTGCAATGAATACAATTTCAACAACTACGGGTCTGTCAAATATGACAGAAGAAACAGTAAAGTACTAGAATAGGTCCCCCAATGGTTGAATGAAATAGACATTACCTTAGGTGTAGTAGATCTTCAGGGAGAAGTTTACAGATAATCACATGAAGAAAATCTGATAATAACTTAAGATTAGTACAGAGAATGAAGTTTGGAGACTGAAGACTCTAACTTAGAATGGGAAGCCATCCTTGTTTCAAAAGTGGGAGAGAGAAACAAAAATAGCAGTTACAAATTACTTCTGCTGGACAGCAAAAATTCCTTGAGTGTACAAGGACTAGATCACAGAGTAAATGAACTGAGCTTTCTTCCTATTCTGTCATTATTCTAGAGGCAGAAACCAGACCCATGTTCTGTGTTGGTTTCCTTTTATTCAGTCAGCCTCCACTAACAGACTGATCCCTTTTTGAGATGATCCCTGATACATTCTCTTCTCTATGAAGGCTTTCTACAGAGCCCATTGAAGTTTTCAAAAGATTTTTCTTGAAGAAGACAGGGGAGGGGATCAAGGATATCTTCAAAATCTCTTCCATTTAAATATTTCAATTCTCAGAAGTTCTAATTAAATAATTAGTCTATTGTCTTTCCAGTCTTTAAATAGTTCAACTCCCTCAGGGTACAAAATGGCAGCAGGTTTGTACGGCACAATAGAATGAGACAAATTTGTGAGTTCTAAGGGATACAACTTTGTGTTCTTTGAACTCAAGTTTACAAGTGGTCCCTAAGGAAAGGATAATTTGTTCAAGGACCCAATTCATGGAAACATCTATGATTTCTATGATGGAGAATTGATGGATCACGTGATGAAAAAAATAATTTCCAGCTATTATTTTCTTTTGTCAAATTTATAGATAATAAAGATTTATAGATAATAAAGATATATTATAGATAATAGATAATAAAGGTATGTTCTTATAAACAACTTCATATTTATAAGTACTGTATAGTACGTTGAAAAATGGTGAAATATATATATATATATACATATATATATATGTATATATATATATATTTACTTAAGATTTTTTTGTGATGAGAAAATATCCACTCAGAATTCCTCTATAACAAAATGTACATAGCAATGCAACAGTTTCAAATGAGACAAAATATTTGTATTAATAGCAGCAGTAAGCACTAAGAGACCAGCAGTTGTATGGATAGCCCAATAGCCCATAATAGTAGTGGCTTATCAGCACAACTGGCAATGCCAGAAGCTGTTGACTTGAACCTTTTATATCTAAGCATATGGTTTTACTTTTTATTTCTTGCGCTTAAACTGTTCTGATGGATAGTTAAAATCAAGTTAAAACAAGAAATATATAACAAAAATGACTCTATTTTATCTGACAAGGTCAGTCAAATATCCGGACCTACTTACCTTGAAACCATGTACAATATTTCCTAGAACCTTTGTCACTTTCGACAATCTGGATTTGTCATGGCCATTGCTTGAACAATTTGCTCTTTGTGAAAGTATGAGATAATGTTTTCTCTCTAAGTGACTTTCCTTAGGTACACTATGGATTGTCAGTCACTTTCCTCTATGACCCTATGATCTCCTTGAACAGAAAATTTGGGACAACACTGAGTTTGGGATGTTAGAGGAGAAGTTCTCTTATGTCTTGAGTCCTCACTGACATAGAAGGGCTTGGACCAAAATATTGGCTATCTCTGCAGCCCTACTTTTCTATAATTTTTGATCTACAAACTTAAGTTGTGAACAGTTCAGAAGAGGTTAGTGACACTTTTAATCTATAACATAGGCACTTGAGCGTAACATCTCTTTCTTTCTGAATAGCAAACCCTTAGTCTTAACATGGAGCTGGGATTTTCCATCAATCACTGATATTCTAGTAAATTCCTATGGAATATGATAAAAAACAATAGCACTTTCTTGCACAGAAATTTAGAAATCTAACTACACTCAAAATTGAAGCAGGTAAATCCAATGGAGTTTTTTCTTTCTCTCTTTTCTCTTCTATTACTATTTCTTTTTTTAAACTAAAAAGTCTGGAGTTTACTTGGGATAGAGTAAGGCAATAATGAATATGATATTAGAACCAGAAAACATCTAAAAGACTAGGAAGACAGGCATTCTAAGCATGCTTTTAGTATTACACATTGTTATACAAAATCCAATGTTGTGTAATTGTTGTGGGTTATTGGCAAAACTAGCAATGTTGGAAGCTGTTGATTTAAGCCTCTTACAGCTCAGCATTCTCACTAGCTTTACATTTTGTGACTTGTGATTAAACTTTTCTGCTGGGTGGTTAAGAGCAAGCTTAAGCAAGACCTGTATAGCAAAATATATAAATTTTGCATCTCCCAAGGTCAGAGAAATCCCCTCAGGATTTACTTTGGAATCATATACAGTGCTTTGTAGAACTGTTGTCAGTGTCAGCCATCTGGATGAGTCACGGCCATCACTTAACCAATTTGCTCTCTGGGAAAGCCTGAGAGAATGTTTCTCTCTGGGTGACTCTTCTTTGGCACAGTATACATCTTCAATCCCCTTCCTCTGTTTTCCCATAATCTCCTTGAACAGAAAATTTATGAAACCATTGAGTTTTAGGATGTTACACCACAGGTTCTCTTATATCCTGACTCCTCACTGACCTTGAAGGGCTAGGCGCAAAATATTGGCTATCCTTGTAGCCCTTCTTTTTCTCTAATTTTTGGAGTATAAACTTATATTTTTAACTCTCTAGAAGAAAAGTTTTGTGATACTATTACTCTAAAATGTAGGTACTTGATCTTAACATTACTGTCCTATGCAGTTCAGGCTGGCCTTGAGCTCATTTTTGTAGCCCAGGCTGGTTTCGAACTTGCCCTGATCCTCCTGCCTCAGCCTCCCAAGGGCTGGGATTATAGGCATGTGCCACCACGCCTGGCCCCTGGGGGTGGGGCTAGTGCAGCATGTGGTACGGTGGTCCTTGCAGTTGCCTAAGCAGGTGCTTTAGACCACTGAGCTATCTTGACAGCCCTTATGTTGTATTTAGAACACTAAGCTCTTGGTAATTTGTTAATAGTAGCAGTAGGAACTAATACACATGTGAATGTATTTCACTATTATTGTTTCCTCAAATTAAAAAAATACCATTCATTTTAATTTTGACAAACTTGAAACACCAATGTAACTAGGACTCAGATCAAGAAAAAGGCATTCCCGTCATCCCAAAGCCTGTCTGTGCCTGGCTCTAGTGGATATTCATTGCCCAGGGTAATAGTAACCCTGACTTTCATTGTTAGAGATCAGTTTGGCTGTTACATAGAATTATAAAGTATATAATCTCAAAAAAAATCTTACACTTATATTAAAATTGATATTTTCTATCAATCATTGACATTCTAATAAATCTCTGTAGAATGTGATAAAAGCAGTTACACATTTTTTTTTACACAGACATTCAGAAATTTAAGTATATACACAATTGCAGTCTGTCAATCCTATGGCCTTTTTTCTAGTCACTTACTTTCATTTATTACCTGTTTTTGTTTTCATGTAAAGCAGCCATTTACTTAAGAGAGAGTATTTTCAGTAACTGAAATTACATTAGAAGCAGCACACATCTAAAAGACCAGAATGACAGGCATTGCAAACATGGTTTTAGTGTTACACATTGCTATCCTAAGAGTCCAAAACATTTTGGAGGTTCCTAGGATCATTTTCTAACTCATCCTGTGTATGTAAGTACATAGCTTTGCCCCTACCATGCTTCCCATCCTTTCTGCTTGCATTCACTTCATTGTTTAAGCCTTTAGTCCTTGATTTCCTTTCAGCTGTGATATGCCTCTCCATTTGTATTTCTTTTTCTGAGTTCTTATACTAGGGAGACTGTACAGTATTTACACATGTAGGTCTGGTGTATTTCACTTATATATTCAAGATACATCCATTTATACATGAATTCTTCTAGTTCATAATTCTCTAAAGTTGAGTAATATTCCATTGTATAAAATGCCACATCTTGTTCAGCCATTCTTGAACAATGCCCAGGTGATGGACATTTTGGTTGTTTCCAAGATTTGGCCATTACAAATTGTGCTGCTATAAACATAAGTGCACAGATATTACTACGATATGATGTTTTCAGTTCTTGGGAAAATTCCTAGTAGGGTATAGCAGGATTTAATGGAGTTTCCAGTCCAAAATTTTTTTTAAAGGAGCCTTTACACTGCTTTACATAATGGTTGCACCAGTTTGCATTCCCACCAGCAGTGGAGAAGTCTTCCTTTTTCCCCATAGCCTCTCCAACATTTGTTGTTGCTTGATTTCTTTATGAAAGCCATTCTTTCTGGGGTGAGATGGTATCTAAGTATTGTTTTAATTGGCATTTCACGAATGGCTTTTGCAGTGGTGCATTTGTTCATGTACTTGTAGGGTTATTGAATTTCTTTCTGCAAGAAGTGTGTGTTCATGTCAGTTGCCCATTTCTGGATTGGTTCCTTGAATTTTGGGACCCTAATGGTTTTTATTTCTTTATGAATTCTAGATAGAAGACCCTTTTCTGAATATTTATTAGTTAAAATCCTTTTGAAATTTGTGGGTTGTCTTTTCACTCTGTTGGTAATTTCTTTTGAGGTGCGCAAAATTCTTAGCCAGAGAAGTTACCAGTTGTTGATTCTTTCAACTGTTAACCCTGTATTTTGCTTTTTTTTTTTTTTCCCAAGAATTCGTTGCTTATTGCAACAGCATCTTCAAGATTTTCTTCCACTTTTTTTCGCGGGGAGATTTAATGTTTCTGTTTTAATATTTAGGTCCTTAATCCAATCTGACTTTAGTTTAGTGCATGGTTATCGACCTGTATCAAGTTTTAGTTTTTGGCATGTGGAGAGCCAGTTTTTCCAGCATCGTTTGTTAAAGAGGCTATGTTTATTCCAACAAACATATTTTGCCACTTTGTTAAAAATAATGTGGTTGATTGTGTTTGTATTTTATTATTTAGATCTTTATTCCATTTTGATTTTGGTTAGTGGGTGGTGATAGACCTGTTTCAAGTTTTATTTTTTGTCATGTACAGCTCCAGTTTTTCTAGCACCATTTGTTAGAGACTATATTTCCTCCAGTAAACACATTTGGTCCTTTGTCGAAGACAAGGTGGCTGAGTGTGCTTGTATTTGCTTCTGCATCTTCTAATCTATTCTACTGATCTTCAGATCTATGTTTTTGCCAATTCCATGATGATTTTATCATTGTAATATAATTTTACATCAGGAATTATAGTACCTCTTGCCTCATCTATGTTACCAAGTATTTTATCTGCTACTCTAGGTCTTTTCAGGTTCCAAATGAATTTTAGGAATGATTTATGCCAGTGTATGATGTATGTTGCTGGTATTTTGATAGGGATTGTATTAAATCTGTGTAACAATTTTCAGAATATAGCCATCTTCACAATGTTTGTTCTTTCTATCTAGGGGTATGGAATACCTTTCCATTTTCTGAAATCCTCTAAGAACTCTATTTTCAAGAGTACTGTAGTTTTCTATGAATAGATCTTTTACTTCTTTATTTAGATTAATTCCTAAGTATTTCATTTTCTGCAGTGGTTTTGTAAAATATATTGTTTCTATAATTTATCTCTGAGTGCTTTTGTTATCTATGTAGAGAAATGTTACTGACTTTTGTGTGTTGATTTTGCATACTTCTTTTTTATTTTATTTATTTATTTTTTTCTTGTTTCAGAACCTTTGTTTGTTTATTCACTCATTTTTATGGCCGGCTCAGCCCACCCCGAGGGCAAGGCTGGCACAGCGTGTGGTGCCAGGGATTGAACCGCGGTCCCTGAAGCCACCCAAGCTTTCCCAAGCAGGCGCTTTAGACCACTGAGCCATCCCGTCGGGCCCCCGATTTTGTATACTTCTATGCTCCTGAATTTGTGTATTAATTCTAGTAGCTTCTTGGTTGATATTTTGCTTGTTCTATTTAGACTACTATGTCATCTGCAAATAATGATAGTTTAACTTCTTGTTTATGTGTTCTTCATCCTTTTTCACTGTCTCTTTTCTAAAAGCTGTAGCTAATGAATCCAGAAGTACATTGAATAGATGTGGTGATAGGACACATGTTCGTCTTCTACCAGGGCATAAAATTTTTCATCGAAGAATATCAAGAATTTGTGAATCTATGCTTTATTTTATTCTAACAATGGGTGATTGCTTTCTGTATATTGATGTATACTGTGTGAGTGCTAGGACCTCACTGTTTAAACACTAACTTGAAACTTTTAAATTTAGATGTAGTGTATAGTTAACGTTTATAATTATATACATAATCACACATATTTATGATAGAACACTTTTATAGAATGCGGCTCAGGAGTATGTCATGATTTATTCATGCCTAGTCATGCTCATTTTTGTATATAAGTGACTATTCAGCATTGGTTTCTTTCATTTTTATTACTGAACTCTCATGTCTCTAACTTGAAATTCAGCAATAGTTCTCCACTGCGACTAAGTGCACCTTCTTTGAAGCCATTCCTTGTTGTTTCCTATCCTTTCAAGCTTTGATGATTTCATTGTTATTATGAACACGTACTGTACAATACTTCTGACCACAAATATGACATTAATGAACCCTGTGCTGATCAGTGGTTAAAGAAAAGTGGGTATTTTGAAAGTGGTCTTCACCAAAAGCTTCATAATGCTTTTAAACAAATTCGTGAAAACGTCAGGTTTCAACACAAAATACAAAATAATTCATGTGCAGTTTGAAAGAGTGCACTGAGAAAGAAATGTGGAAAAGAATAGCTCACCACGATCCTGAAAAAAACAAAACTTAGGATTTTTCCTAACCAAGGAACTGAAATCTCTCTAAAATGAAAGCTATAATTCTCTTCAAAAGACAGTGAAGTGCCCATTATAAAAGTGAAAGATGTCCTCTATTCTTGAATAGGTCAAAACCAACATTATCAAAGTGAGCACATAATAAATAGTCTTACTGAGATTTCATGCAATTGCAATAAAAATATCAACGTATTTTGTGGATATAGAAAGAAAACATACTAAAATTTATATGGACCTCAAAAAGATCCATAATAGCTAAATATTTTCTGAATTTGACTGACATTTTCATGCTGTGACTGTTCAAGACAGCCACTGCTCTGCATTTGAATGATTGAACATCATGCATTTGATTAGCGTTCTTTGGTTCATATATCCATGAAATATACACAAGAAACACTTTTACATCTTTTCTCTAAAACTACGGTACATTCACGAAAGGGACAAAGCTACTTTCACAGTCCTAAGTGTGCTGAAACCACATTAATTACAACCAATTAGTGTGAAAAAAATGTGTATTTGATGTTCCCAGAAAGATTCTTATATTGCCACTACAGAAGTATATCTGGTAAGAAATGAACAAGATTTAGTCATTTGTTACAATTCCATGGCATATATTTCTTTTAAGCATAGAAAGAAAGTGTCCTATGAGAGATTTTAGGTCACATCTGATGTAGGTATATTGTTATTGAAAGACGGTTAACTTTACTGTATAAATATTAACATCCTCATTTCATTTTGTCTTATATTGTAGTGTTCATCAAATTATAATCTGTTCATGCTATCTTGTCTTTTGTTTAATCCTTCCATATTGTATCTGTTTCAAACATAAATCCCTACAGACGACAATTTTTAGTTTCATAGTTACTATTTTTCATGAGCAGAATAGATTTTTGGGGGGAACAAAAGCTCCTGTCCAATGGAAGAATGCGGGAGGGGAAGGCTCGAGCGTTTTGTCCCCCCATAGATGCTCTTAACTTGCTCTACCTTTGAGAAACAAAAGAAGTATAGAGTCCAAAAAGGTTGCTTTCAGTAACAAGGTCACTTACACCATATTGTTTTTATTGCTTTAACAGGCTAAAGAAGAAAATGAAGGTACACAGAAGTTCCCATCCACACCAATTCTTTCTCACATTGTAAATGTATCCAATTTCCTGAGAAAAATAAACTCACATCCTTGTGAAAGACACATGCTCAAATTAAGTAAGAAAATCACAAGAATGAGCAAGTGTGTAGAGACTGGTAATATTATCTTGGAGTGGAAGAGAGAGAGAGAGAGAAAGAGAGAGAGAGAAAGAGAGAGAGAGAGAGAGAGAGAGAGAGAGAGAGAGAGAGAGAGAGAGAGAGAGATAACTGTTGTTATGTGTGTGCTCTTTCAGTGAATCTTGACTGCTCCACATCTGTACTTTGGAGTATTTTTAAATCTTTACTAGCAACTGAACACACCAGATGCACTGTTCCACTCTCCTTTACAAGGAGTCACCAAAGAGAAAACTGCAGTGAAAAGAGAGTCTCCATGGACTGACAGGTGTAGGAAGGGTCTGAGTTGTCAGGGAAACAATATAACAGAATTGTCACATCATAGCAAAATACCTGAATATGACCCTAATCTAATTAAAACATAGTTCAGACTTTATCACCTAAGAATGCAATACAAGTTATTAACAGCGTTATTCCTTTCCCTTAGGTAAAGAAGTAATGATGTTGGAAATGTGTAACAAGTGAAATCTACATAAATGAAATGAAATAGGTGCCTGAAGCATGTGACTAAGTGTCCAGCTACTAAGTCATTCAGTGTAATGCTTCAGGATGCAGGTAATACAATCATTATCCTTAGCATCCAGGCCTATGTTACTGAACAGTATTGAGAGACTTAGTTTCTCTTGAAATATCTGTGCTGACTATGGGAAGTAGAAATAATGTGGAATGAAACAAAAACAATAAATGGGGTTTCAGTGCATAAGTTAACAGTCCATAGAGCTGATATTTTGCAACTTCCCCTTAACTGTGGCTACACAAACTGCATGACACTCTGAAGATAAGACACTGGTACTTCTGGTAGACCCTTCTCCATCAGTCCTCTCCCTCAGCGCTTACTGCATAATGCTGTATCTACGCTGAGTTCTGACTGAGGGATAAGAGCCTAGTGCACATCCTCTGCAAACTCTGTGGGTAAGGCTTGGCCTCCTTTATCAGTGCTAATTTGAATACAATGTGAGACAGGAGCTTGTTAATGTAGACACCACAGAGCTGGCACATGTGAATACTCCTCAGAGTGAAACAATGGGCATGGAAGCTGGAGGTACAGGTGGATTGTTGATTTTTATCTCGTGACCTTGACGCTTCCAGATATAGAGCTCATAATTAGCCAAGTTGTCCTACATCCTCCAAGTCTCTAAGGACGTCTATATTTCAGAAGGGAAAGAAGACGAAATAAATGTTTTCTCATTCTCTACAGCCAAAAACTTATGAGTATTTTTCAATTCTTTCTTGTATACCGAATTCTTGCATATTAATTATATCCATCTCAGTGATCCAGCGTGATGCTTTGCTGCCTGAATAGGATGAGTGCTTGTCATGACCAAGCATTTTTCTTCCACTTCTACCACAACATCTTTGCCAGAGCTTTCCCCTCTATTTTGAGGTTCAGTTTTTGTAGCTGTTGTGTATGTGAAAGAGTACACGTTACCAGTAATTCTGTGCTGGTTTATTTCTTTACAGATCTATATGAACATTATTAACATTTTCTATTGTGTTAAATAAATGCTTGCAGAATGTGATAAAAAGAAGTTCCATATTTTTACACAGAAATTTAGTAATTTAGCCATATCCAAAATTTTAGCAGGTCAGTTTGAATATGAGGTATAAAATGTACAGCCAGATTACTATGGTGAGCTGTAAAAGGCTCAAGTCAGCAGTTTCCTACATTGACAAGTCTACGGATAACCCAGTACTAGTATGCATTGTTGAGCTATACATATAGCATAGTATTCAATGAGAAGAGATATTTGAATAATGTTTAAAAAATTTATCATGTCTTCATCTTGTACTCTGAACAACTACTATCAAGACAACAATATGGACTTCATTAATTAATGTGGCTGTCCTACTAACTTATTTTGAAACTCATTGTTATTTATTATTAAAGGTAATAAAATTTAAAAATATACCAATTCATCTACTGCGCAGATGTGACTATTTGCTTTGCAAAAAATAAAGATGAGGTAAGTCACACAAAGAACACACATACTGTGACCAACAAAACCTCATTTACATGAATGCTTGTCCAATTTTCTGAGGTTTAAAATCCACATATGATTGGTATAACAGAAGTATGGAGCTTATATATTGTGTTGTTGAACTTCTTTAAGGGCATTTTTATTTTTTATTTATTTTTAGAATTTTTTTAAATTTTATTTTAATATTTTCTTGTTTCAGAACTTTTGTTTGTTAATTTATTTTTATGGCCTGCTCAGCCTGCCCTGAGGGCAGGGCTAGAACAGCATGTGGTGCCTGGGATCGAACCGCGGTCCCTGCAGCTACCCAAGCTTTCCTAAGCATGCACTTTAGATCACTGAGCCATCCTGCCAGGCCCCTTTAAGGGCATTTTTAATTGTCCAAATGTGTGAAACTCTTGATTAAGGAATTCAAGCAATCCATCACTCAGGCAACTGCATTGTGTTTGGCACAATATAGTAAAGATAAATCAATGTATACTCCATGGATCGTACCATAAAATAAGCAAATAATTGAATAAGGAGACCGCAGTGTAGAATAGGTTCTGTGCTTCTTATTAATGCTGGCTTTCTAAAAAAGGAAGAAAATGATTTTATGGTAATAGCAAAGATCTTTGTGATAGGAAGAAATATAAAAAATGGTATCAGTGAAATATATGATGGGGGTGGGGAGATAGCTCCGAGGCACAAGTGCCTGCTGGGCAAGTGCAAGGTCGTGAGTTCGAACGCTGGTCCCACAAAAAAAAAAAAAAAAAAAAAAAAAAAAAAAAAAAAAAAAAAAAAAAAAAAAAAAAAAAAAAAAAAAAAAAAAAAAAAAAAAAAAAAAAAAAAAAAAAAAAAAAGAAATATATGATGATGAACGGGACAAAAGTATAAAACACTGCACATAGAGTCAAGAGGTGTTGCAGAAGAAATTAGCAAATTTTGTGCCCTGACATGTCAATTGTGATTGGCCCCAGTTGTACAGCAGTGCATGTAAATGACTGAAATATAACAACAGTTCTATGCCACAAGAATGAGGGCTAATGGTAACTTTAAAACAGAAGAGATAAGAGATGGCTATAATGCAGCCATAGGCTATCATAGTTGGAAGTATTACTTATACATACACAATAAATGCAAGAAGTCATTTTTGGAACATAAAGAGCCATAAGTACAATAGAAAGCTGAGGAAGAATGGCTAATGAGAGGTTAAGAAGAAATAATTAAAAGCATAAGCAACAAAGATGTAAGAGCTCTGGGGACAGAATAAATGAAGAATGGTGCCTTCTCATGATGAAAAGAGCCAGCTCCTAGAAACTCACAGTTCTTGCCAAAGGGACCACAATGTGTGTTTTGTTTTGAGATCAGCGGTCCACAAAAGATGAGAAAGTGCTGTGCTGGGGAGTCTTCCCAGGGAGCCTTTCACATCCTTGTTCCTCAGGCTGTAGATGAATGGATTCAACATAGGGGTCACCACAGTGTACATCACGGAGGCAATAGTGCTTATTTTGGAAGAGTGGTTTCCAAAAGAACTGAAGTACACTCCAATTGCTGTTCCGTAGAACAAGGAGACCGCACAGAGGTGAGACCCACAGGTGGAAAATGCTTTATGCCTGCTTGTGGAAGAGGACATTCTCATTAAGGTGGAAAAGATGTGATAATAGGAGAAGAATATCCCAGTCACAGGAAGCACACCAAACAGAGCTGTTGCTAAAAGCACGACAATATTATTGATAAGTGTATCAGAGCTGGCCACTTTGAGAACCTGGGTTAATTCACAGGAGAAATGAGGGATTTCTGTGCCTGGGTGGAAGATGAGTGGCTTCATCAGTAGAACATGAATAAGGGAGAGGCAGAATGTAATAAACCAACATGCTAGAACCAGGAGACTGCAGCATTGAGGATTCATGATGACTGCGTAGTTGAGGGGGCGACAGATGGCCACAAAGCGGTCATAGGCCATCACAGTGAGTAGAAAGTTATCCATGCTAATAAAAATTGCAAAAAAGTATACCTGTGTGAGGCATCCCATGTAAGAGATGCCTTTGCTGTGCGTCTGGATGTTCACCAACATCTTGGGCACTGTGGTGGAGGTTAAACAGATGTCCACAAAGGACAGGTTTGAGAGGAAGAAGTACATGGGGGTGTGCAGGCGGGAGTCAGAGCTGACAGCCAGGATGATGAGCAGATTGCCGAGCACTGCGAGAAGATACATGGACAGGAACAGTGCAAACAGAACGGGTTGGAGTTCAGGATCCTCTGACAGGCCCAGGAGGATGAAATGTGGTTCTCCTGTGTGATTTTCTGACTCCATGTCAATAGTTTTTGTTTTCAGTAAGCAAAAATATTTATCGAGCTTCTCATGAAACATTAGGCAGCTGTCACCACATTATCATTATAGTTAACATCTCTCACACTCTATAATTTTCTGTCTCTGCAGTGAATTTTATAGGAAAGGGAAAGCTTATTTTTCTTTAAGTATTTTTCATTATTCAAGTTTTTATTTTGGGAGAAACATATCTTGATTTTTATCCAATTGCTTAATTGTCCTTCTGGAATTAATGGCATGAACAACTTTCTTCTTTGTCCTGACACTTCCAGCGTATTTGATGACATCTCATATATTTTCCTCAAGAGTTTCTACATTTTTAAGTCAGAAGTATGTGTGTGTGTGTGTATATATATATATATATATATATACACACACATATGTATATATGTATATATATATCACATTGATGAAATATTTATCACTCGGTTTTTATTTTGTCATGTAGCTTTGTACTGACTTAACAGTTACCTCTAGTTCGTTTATTTTTCCAATGAATGTGATCATTATTGCTCTTATAAATTTTGTTGTTAAGAATTAAAACATATTTTGTGTACAGAGTGATCATGCCTAAGTGATAACTGTCACGTTTGTCATTATCTTATCTTTTTAGTGATTATATAAGTATCTCAATGCACACAGTTTTTTTTAGCAATATGATTGTTCCATAAAATTTGAACAAATAGAATTTGATTTCACTTATCTATATAAGTCTGAGAAATCTATTTAAGCTTAGTTAGCTATAAACACATTTGTTCTCAATTAGGAATAATAACTATTCAGTACATGATAAGTATTGGACAAAGGAATTATTTGGCATGCTGCTATAATTTTTTTTTTGTGGATTTATAATATGTAATGTTTATTTTGGACATGTGAGCTTGGGACTGGGGAGATAGCTCTGTGGCACAAGTGCCTGCCTTGCAAGTGCAAGGTCGTGAGTTCAAATCCTGGTCCTGCAAAATAAATTGGACATGTGAGTTTATTGACATTACGACAAACATATATTTTTTGGATAGCATTTAGCAGTATCTATCTATACTTGGGCACCCATCACAGGTAGAGTAATTTTTTATACATATAACAGGTCTGTTTACACTTCTGACTACCATGTACCATTTCTAATTATGGCAATCCCTATGGATCCTTATTTCATATGATGTCTTTCTTTTGTTTTTTGTGTATATGATGTCTTTCTTAATGGAAATGTAATTTACATAGATTGAGAAAAGAAACAGACTATACAACAATTTTAATTAAATAAGACCATAGTTAACAGTGTATACCTATGTGTCTATATTCCAGATTGGGTATATGTAACATTAAAATCAGTAGTTAATTATTAAAATTCATTTGATGGATTTGTAAAAATATTGTTATTGCTGTAAACTGAAACATCTTAATGTCTTCATTGGGCTAATGTAAAATTTGGGGAAAAGCTTCATAATATCCAAGATCCAGTTATAGTAGCATTATTAATGCCCATGGATTGGAAACTAGTTACAGTTAGAAAATATTATTGAAAAGAATTTGTTGTGGGAAAATAAATGTGAGAGGCTTTTAAATATAGGAATTCTGGGCACTGTGGAAAAAAATGAATGAGTGATAATAAAGGGAATAAATGAGACATGAAATATTCTTGGATGGGAGAGCTGTTGTGGTTTCTCTATCAAAGAAGAGCTTTGTGTGCCAGGATTCAATAGATCAATGTGAAGGAAAGCCAAACACAACTGTCAAAAGGGCCAGAGATGTGTGAATGCTATACTACACGTTCTTCACTTTTTTTGGTTTTGCTTAATGTCCTTGGCACATTTACAAATTCACATTTGTTTATCTAACATTTTTGAAATTTGGGTTCATTATTTCTCTTTTCAGGTGCTGATAATTTTTATACGTTAAAAATATGACACCACTAAGAGGAAGCAGATACATACACAGTCAAAGGTTTTGCAATTGCAGTGGGCCACCAGTGAAGCTTGTGATGTTGGAGGCTATTGAATCTAAGCCTCCTAAAGCTCATCTCACCAATCTAGCTCTGCGTTTCATGCATTGTAATTAAGCATTTTTTTTTTCTTACTGGGTGGTCAAGGGCAAGTCGAAGCAAGACCTGTATAACAAAACATTCTTTTTTTTGTATCTTCTAGGGTCAAAGAGAAGTATATTCTTTTCCTTTTTTTTTCTAAGCAACATCAATAAGGAGGTGGGTCATGCCCACACACTGTACTCTGTAGGACAATTGTGAGGACAATATACAGTATATCAGCTTTCAAAGAAAGGAAAGGGGAAAAGAAAAAAAGTAAAGTTGATTTAGAAGGGTTAATCTTTAATTGTTTGATCAATCTTATATGCCTATATGTATTAATCTAAACTTATCTGGTGATGAAAATATGTAATATAACCATTGTTAAATTTAAACAATAAAATATTAAATTAAAAAAATGACACCAGGTACAAAATAATGATTGAAACAAATTCTCTCTCTCTCTCTAAAACAGGGTCTTACTATACAGCACAGACTCTTTGTGATCCTCCTGTTTTCAGCATCTGTAGCGCTGGGATTACAGGAGTGAATCACCTCACTTAAGCAGCATCCCTGACTCTGCAGGCCTGATAGCAGGACATTGGACGCATGGTGTACTGGAATCATACCTGAGGCCTGCACTTCCTTAATCAGAAGCTTAGTCTACTGCTCTATTGTGCTGGACCTATATATTTTAAAAAGAAAAGATTAACAAATAATATTAATTCTAACAATAAAAATATGCCTAACATGAAATTCATTAACATAAACCATCAAGAAAGACCAATAAATGTAAGCCATAAGTAGTACAGCACTATGCATGTGACAACTTCTAGGAGCCTACACAGTGACTAGCATTCAGAGATGATGGTCTCTAAGGAAACAAAAAACAAACCAATAAAGACAAGGACACTTCTCTACACCTAAGGCAATGATTATTTTCACAAATTCATGAGGACATTAATATTTGGATGTTGTACTACTTACGTTAAGTTTTTGAGAATGTCCTATTTGCCAATTTGATACATTATTTTTCTGCTCATTTTAAACAATAGTTAATGTAAATGATAAAATGGGACTGAGCTTCCTCACTCAGAAACCACAGAGCTATTGATAGATTAATAGAGGCACTAAATTGAAATAAATAAAATGTTAAAAGCTACAGGTTTGTCAAAAATGACAGAAGAAACATCTAAGTACTAGGATAGAACCCTGCCCCCCAATGCCCAAGTAAAATGAAATAGACAATACCTTGTGCAGAACAGATCTTCAGTGAATAGTTCACAAATAATATGTGAGAAATCTGATGTGAGCCTCAGATTTGTAGAGAGATTTAAGACGATAACTTGTAATGGGAAGCCATCCTTATTTCAACAGTGAGAGAGAGAAACAAAAATAGCAGTTACAATGACTTCTGTTGGAGAGCTAAAATTCCTTGCACATACAAGGACTGTAGTTCACAGACTAAATGAAGAGAGCTTTCTTCCTATTCTGTTGTTATTCTAGAGGCAGAAACTAGACTCATGGTCTGTCCTGCTTTCCTTTAATTCAAGCAGCCTCAACCTACTAACTGACACCCTTTTGAGATTATCACTGATGCTTATCTTCTCTATGAAGGCTTTCTATAGAGCCCATTGGAGTTTTCACAAAGACCGGTATTGAGGATTAGAGGAAAGGGGAACAATGATATCTTTAAAATTTCTTCCATGTACGTGTTTTAATTCTCAGAAGTTCTAATTAAGCAAATGTTCTATTGACTTTCATGTCTCTAAACAACTGAGCTCCCTCAGGGCACAAATGGTAGCAGATGGAATTGTATTAGGAATTTTCTGTTCTTGAATGACATAGTGGAATGAGTCATATATCTTATTTCTAAAGGAAAGAACTTGATGTTGTTTGAAGCCAAGTTTACAAGTGGTCCCTAAGGAAAGAAGAATTTGTTAATGAACCAATTCACAGAACCATCAATGATTTCTCTGGTGGAGACTTAATCTATCACTTTGTAACTACAAGGCTATGAAAAAAATAATTTTCACTTATTATTTTCTTTTAGCAAGTTTTTAAATTTTAAATCACATATAAAGTTGTATAGGCTTGTAAACAACATCACGTTTATAAGTACTGATAATGCATTGTGAAATGGTGAAATCTAGAAAATTACCACATGTATCACTCAACAGTTTTGTGACGAGACAATGTCCACTCAGAATTTCTCTACAACAAAATATGTACACTTAAACTGTAATAGTTGTGTTATACAGTAGATACTCCAATTTTTTTTTATCTGACTGGAATTTCACATGCTTTGACCAACAGTTTTCAATTATTTTTCTACACCTTCTCTACGTTCTATATAGAATCAACCCTACATATTTCTCTGAGACTGACTTTTAAAATTCCACATAAGTAGTATCATAAAATGAATACCTTACATTTTGTATGTTATTTCACTTAAATCAATGCTCTCTAGCTCAATAAGATTGTGCTCCTTATTATGTGCCTTATTATGTGCCTTATTATGTGCCTTATTATGTGCTCCTTATTATATATATATGGGATATATATATATATATATATATATATATATATATATATATCCCAGGCATAATAATATATATTCATCCTCCATAGATAAAGCTTTAGATTGATTCTTAATCTTGCCCATGATGAAATTCAGTTCAAACCACATGGTAATGTAGATAAAATTTAAACACTTAGTTTCATGTGCTTTGAAACTATTCAGTTGTGAGCTCAGTGCATCATATAGCAGTCCTACTTTAATCACTTTTTAAAATAAAAATTGATTTCTTTTCTTTTCTTTTCCTTTCTTTTCTTTTTGATTTTTTTTTTTTGGTCCTGGCTCAGCCTGCAGTGGAGGCAGAGCTGTCTCACAATATGGTGCTGGGGATCAAACCACAGTCCCTGTGTTTGCTTAAGCTTGAGCAATAGGTACTTTATATTGCTAGCTATCTCACTAGCACCTAAAATTGCTTTTATTTATTTATTTATTTTTAAGTTTCAATTTTTTATTGTTTAAATTTAACAATGGTTATATTACATATTTTCATCATCAGATCAGTTTGGATTAATACATACAGGTATATAAGATTGATCAAACAATTAAATATTAACCTTTCTAAATCCACATTACTTTTTTTTTCTTTTCCCCTTTCTTTTCTTTGAAAGTTGACATATTGCATATTGTCCTCACAATCATTCTACAGAATACAGTGTGTG